>JBCEWB010196373.1:0-15796 GCA_039654565.1 Peronia peronii
GCAGAAGTGAGCTATAATTGCTATGAGTGAAAGCCAAAGTGGCCTAAATATCTATTAGTTTATATATCAGATAGCTTGTATACATTTCTTTGTAGTCACTGCTGCCCCGTCAACGTCAGCTGGTCTGATCTAATAACAATAACCTAAGTCCATGTGGTTAGAGGGATGATAGCTTGCATTTTTCACCGAGATTCTATAGCAAAAATGTATTTATATACCCCTATATGAAGTGGTTTGGTACAAGCAGTTATATTTGGTTATGAACACATCTGTAATGGAAATACTCTGAGTGACGAGGGGTCAGTAAGGTGGTCGATGTGGGCCTGCACTGTGTCACTCCGAAACTGATAGGGCTTTACTAATCTGCCGCAAGACGCAACAGCCTCGTAGTACAGAGATTCTCGGAAATACATGACGTCACACGCTAATGGCCTAACGAGCTGGCGAAAGAAAACGCAGAACCGCAAGCCGTCTTATTTTGCAAAATAAACACATTAACAGCGATGTTTTCGCAAAAATAACACAGCTAACATGTTTTTGGCAACTAGAAGTTTATTATTTTACAACAAATAGTATAGGGTGTCCGTGACGTTGCACTACTCCTTTATGCGATGAGATGAAAAGTACCACAGCACAGCCATAACCATATAACTTCATACTTCACACTTCCCATGTAAGTGATCGGGGGTCAAATATATCCGTAGTGAGCAGGAGCCATAGGCAATCAATCTGTCAGATAAATAAACTCTGGGCATGTTGCAGGTTAAAAATCAACCAAATCATCAGCAAAGGTACATACTTATCATTGTTGTGCCGCCAGCTAACGCTGCCTTTGTGCCACTGTAAAAGTCATCAGCTGACACTGTTCCCATAAAAGGCATTTGGAAGTGGGTATGAGTATCAATGCCACCTAAAATGAAACAAAGTTATAAAAACATATCTAAACATGATCTTGTGCCTATGAAAACATTCAAAATCAGTCCAGAATGCAATTAATTTTAATCCACAACTGAAAAATGTTTGCTGTATAGTGGACTGAAAATGATATCATGCATTTCAGGAAGCCAACTTTGAACACAGTTAATCACTCACTTCTGCTTTCATTTTCCAAATATTCAATCAGAAACCCCTCATGCATACATGGCTGCCCGGTTTCTTTCCAAGGCAGATCACTTAGTTTGACCCCAAAGATGACTGCTCAGTTCACTGGACCCGGCACTAGTCACAGTGGGTGGTCATGGCCTTCCCCACTAGTGTCACTAAACCAGTAATTTTCTTCATTTTGATCAAGTTTATTACCCTAGTTCTCCAGTTTCAAATGTTATGTACCTCCAGTTCCAGGTATCAAAATCTCTGCTCTCCAACCCCCAGTTGTTCATTTTTCTCTACGTCATAAGATCACAAATTTGTGAATGTCTGAATTTCAAAAAAGTCATATTTAAAAATTGATATTCATATGAGATCAATTTTCATCACTCGTATTACTTTCTTGGGAAACTGTACTTTTAAGTGCCACAAGAGTTTTTGTCATTTAATTAATATTTATGGATTCATTGTAAGATTGTGGGTAATGATCTTATTCTGGATTATCTTTTTTGCTGCAGTTTATCATGCATCATTCCAGTGAAGTCCATACAACCGATCTTAATAAACTCTATCAGACTTGAGGTACCATATGTGTAAAACCAAAGAGGTGCAGACAGCAGTGTTTTCCTTGTCAGACTTATAAGGATGATTTACTATTATTCCATCAAATTAATATTGATACTGATGTTGCAGACACTCAGTGATTATGATTTTTTGGTAAAGTTTATGGGCTCTCTGGCCCAAGTGGAACCTATCCATGCTTTTGGTGCTTGACATGGACTCAAGATCTCAAACACAAACTGACAGAAACTAGGAAAAGGACAGTATCGATGATTAAAACAGATAACAAAAGATTTTTATCTTATGGCAAAGGAAAAATTAGTAACGCCAGACGTTTTCATAACTGTGTTAGGGCCCCTCTGACTGACACTGAAACATCACTTGTTGTCCCACCTTATTTATATATTTTATTAGGCATCACTCTCAAACATCATAACCTCCTTGAAGAGGTGACAAAAGCTGGACATAGATATTGCGCATGCACTGGCAAAGACACAATACGCACAAAAGACTAGCCCAAATTCAATTGTACCTTTAAAAAAAAATGTACACTTACAAGGTTGTGTAGTTTTTGCAGAATCAGATGATGAGCGCACACAATACCAATGTCAGATAGCTAAATATGAAAACAAGCTGGATAAAATCACAATTCCCACATTGCATTAAGGGAGGGCCCTGCCACATCTAGTCATGACAGTTTGTTCGACATATATGGTATCATTCCACAGACTTATAACAGTTGGGGTTTTATTGGTAATCACTGTCACAAATACATACAAAAAATCAGTTTTTACAAGATTCACACAACAAACTCTGCAATGTGCAATCAAATTCACAGAAGATGAATCAACAGTAGATCATGCTTTTGCAATCCGACATAAATTTGATCAACTCAGTGAGGCTTTTGCAGCAGTCCACAGTCACGCGTCACATGCACACAAAATAGACCACCAGAATTGGCAGCAATTCATTCAAAAGTTAAACAGTACACCACACTATACAGAAAGATTTTCCCAGGCAAAATGACACCCAAGCTACACATTCTAGAACAACTTCGTTTGCCATTTATTGAATCATATGGATTTGGACTGGGTCTCTTGGGTGAATAGGGTGGAGAATTGCTTCACTCGTCTATTGCCAAAAAAGAGAGGTGTGCATCCAGCATACGAAGCAAAACAAAGAGATTAAAAGCTACTATTAAGGCTCATCACCTTCAAGTGGCCCCGGAGCTTAAGTCCTTGGTGCCAGCAGATGTAAAATCACGAGGAAAAGCAAAGACACAACCAGAGGCATTGAATGTTGACTACTGATTATCATTTGCATAAAATAAAAATCATTGAAGTTTTCTTGCATTTCTCTAATGTATAACCAGACATGTACCTGTTCATGTCATCGGAGTGCTGTATTTTATTTATACATGGTATTATTACACATGCACGAAACCACCTTATCACTGTAAATTTTTCTTCCTTTTACATTTGTTACATTGTATGACTATGAGCTTTATTTTGTTTTTCTACAATTGCTAGATCGACAGTTATGCCTGAAATGAATATCTCTAGTTCAAGGTGGCAGAGAGGAAGAAACTGGGTGGGCATAGTGGGAAGAATGATTTATTGTGACTGTTAACTGGCACAGACAAGCAATTTGTACTACAGGACCAGATTTCCCTCAGTATGAAATAAAAAATAATCCGATACCCGTCATTAGCCATTTGTAACTGGTCATTATGGATATTAAATCAAGTTTTCACCACATTTTCGTTACTGTATGTGGAAGATGGACTTTTACCCTCTCTGTCTGTGAATGTTAGAATGTGGAATCTTTTACAGAGTATTTTTTATGATTTTTTTTTTTTTAGAACTGACCTCTTTCCGATTTTGTAATGATAAAATAACCTCTCCTTGAACCTTCTATTGTGTTGCCTTATCCGAAACTTTTCATAAAATTTATATCCCCGTGAAGCTCGCGATCTTCACTTTTTAGCGATGATGTTGTATTCAGAGTGTGAGTTAATATCTTACAGTAAAGACACGTAAAACAAAAGGTAAACAATTGACCCAGGGACACACACTAAGCTGTTCCTCAGGAGCAGCCGAGCATGATGGGGTCAAGGCAACGAGGTCGGCCAAGCTGGGGCGGCAAAATAAGTGATCCACTTCCAGCTGCCACTTCTTTCTAATATTACTGAAATTGTTAAAAATGTTTTTTGTAAAGATCTGACTTAAAACCAAACTATAAGTTATAGCTAAATTTCTGTCTCAAACCTGCGGAAAAATAAAATGATTATTAAATGATGAAAGGATTAACTATGCAGCCTCCAAACATCTTTAACTTTTTCAATGTAGTTAAAACAATCATGTCAAATACAAAATGAACAAGAACAAGGTAACCAGCAGTCAATCACCTCCTCTGGCGGATATATGGTTTGCACAGCAGAGATGACGAATAGGCAAGGCAGTCAAGCGTGATTAGATGACAGGGCAAATTCAGCACTTCAAATTAATATTTCCACAAGATATTACATTTTGAGTAAAAAAAAAAAAACGATTTGGTCTAATTTTGCAGTTACCTTGTTTTGACAAAAGTGGGAAAGACAAACCCAGCCAATGGCAAATAATATCACATTCGGCATATACCGTCCCAGGATTAAGTAGCGAGTCACCTGTTATATTTTAATTTATACCTCATATGCAGGTCTAGAGTTAAAAACCTACATTATTCTTCTATGCGTAAGAAGAATAAGAACTAAATCACAAACTCCACATGCACAACTAGTAATTTAAAAAAATTAGTTTTATAAAACACGCATCTTAAGGCGCTCTGCTGTTGAAAATCTTATAAGTTGTCAAATCAACAAAAACTTCCATTCTAAAGGTGCACTAACAATAACAACATAAGCAGTAAGATTCTGTGAGATTCTATTGCAATCCATACATGGTTGCCATCATAAACAGTTTCCATAGTGAACGATATAAAGAAAAATTTAAAATCCTATAACTTTCCTATTTTTTAAGTTATTGTCCTTTCAAATTTTGTGGATAAAGATTCTGAACATCGCTCTACATAAAAATAACACCAGAGTTTTCATATCTATTTTAATTAACAAGATATTGGATCCGACATTTTGTAATAATGTGGCCTGTGAAAAAAAAAAAATTTTCAAATTCAATTCAGTTTTATTTTAAAAAACATATCTTGCGAACAGGGCAAATATGTCGGTAGTCGTGCCAAGCGATGAAGATCTACGGCCATTTTTGGTTGTTTCTAACTGCTTTCCGACTAAGATAGTATAATTTTTTTTCTTTTCACAAAACCACGATATAACCATTTTAATCTGAAAAAAGAAAAATTTTGGTATCATAGTCGAAAATAGTATAAAACAATCAAAAACGGCTGTAACTCGAAATCACCAGGCGCGACTTCCAACTCATTTGCCCTGGGCGCGACACATATACTCTCTAATGAAAAACTGGTGTTACTATGTTGTAGAATACATATTGACAGATATCTCCTGCAAATATGAAGCTCTTGGACATGAAATAAAAAAGTTATAGGCATTTGATTAGTGAAATGTGAAACTGTGATAATATCCCTCCTCTTTGACTGTTTTTCTGCCTGTACTCTGATACAAATTTACATAATTCCTCTATCTGAATAATAGTACTGTCTTCACAAAATCTCAACTTGTTCATTGCCAACGTCCAAATCATTCTGCCTAAGGTAGTTCAGCGTAATTATTCTTCGTGATCTTTTCTTGAACAACATTGGAGCAATATGATATGGAAGGCTGTGCACACAGTACTTGAAGATGGTCATTGTTATCCATCTCAATCAGTATTATTTTTGGAGCTGTAGATCTATGTTTACCTCAACCTCCTTCATACACTCAATATTTCTATGCCTTCAACAGATGTCTTGATCGCTTTTTTCCTCTGTGGCATTTTGTAAAAGTAAATGTATGCAAAACGTACTGCAGTGGTATGATGAACACCTAATGGAATATGCATGTTTGCTTACAGCGGAAGCCATCGAAAAATGAAGGTGTAACTATGATGTAACCAATTAGAGCAGACTTCCACTGCTCTTCAGCGAATCACATTTTTCAAGGTCATCTGTTGTTCACGTGGACAGCAAAATTAAGTGAACATACTTTGTTCTTGCCTAGCATACTAATGCTAGAATTATTTTTAGACTGACCCAGTATGACAAAGACTTGATAGTACTTAGAGTAAGCTTTCCAATGATACCAAGATGTTCTAGTTATCGATAACGGGACGAGCTGTTGTCAAGGCGTAAAGTTTGGCAATTTTTGCGAAAAGTTTAGGGAAAAAGCAGTTGTTGGGCTCATATATGGTTATCTAAAATGCAAAATTTAACCTTTCTATAAATTCTTCTGTCTGGTAAAAACTGATGGAAGAAAAATGGTTATATAAGAGGAAAATTCAGAAAACAGAAATTTGAAAAAAAATTGTTGATATCAATATTTTTCAGCCGCCGATTGCCTTAACAGTCACCATATGACTCATTTTAAATCATACTGAAAAAAAATGTTTAGCTGACAGTACATAGTGCTATTTTTAATCTCACTCCAACACTGATTCAGTCATGGCATTACTAATATCTGCAATATTTCAGATACATCCTCCATCAAACCTGGAGACAGTTTTTTAAAAAAAAACATTAAAAATGGTGGTCAGTTTTTTCTTTGTTTAATAAGAGGGACACCACTTAAACTCTTATTAAGTATAGTTACTGACACGTGGCTTCAAAAGATGAAATTTTGCATGCCCCATGATGTAGACTAATCTCTGCAACCTGCAGAACGAGGCAACAGTCGGTTAGTTTTAGCAACCAAGTCCTGTCTCCTTTAACTCAACAATCAGGCCACCTTTGAAAACTCAATCTTGTATATGATATACAAAACTGGCTAGGAAATGAGATGGTCAGATTGTATCAAAACTAAAACTGACCAAAGTGAGTGAATTCTCAATCTAAATAGCATCAAACAGGTGTGATTCACATACTGTTTTCATGGCTACAATTAATTTGTCGGTAGGGTGACAAACTGGCATATCGCAAAATCTAGTGGTCTGAGTAAAATGGATCTGACAGCTATATCTCACTTATTTCTTTGTGGATTTTTATTTTTGCTTTATTGTGTTCACTTGAAATCTTCCTTGTTAACAGATTATCATTTTCTCATGGAGATAACAGCCTTTTCAAATAACTTGTCTGTTTTCAACAAAATTCCCTCATACATCAGTCTGCCACATCAGAGATTTCTGCCCAATTGAGTGATACAGTCACTGCACCACTGCAAACTGACCCTGCCTACTGATTACGTCACTCTTGAGCTGAAGATTTCCAACTCCTACAGGTCATTTCATGGCTGTTATAAAAGAAAAAAAAAAAGAACAATAAGAATAAAACAATATTGCAGAACATAAAATATAATTTTTTTAAAATTCAAAAACTAAAAACTGAAATAAAATTTGATTCAAGCTGGGTTTTTTTCTACGCACATCATTAATAATGTTATGGCTAAATTTCTTTCTGAAATTTGTGGAAAAAGAAAAAAAAACGATTAGTTTAAACTGATTACTTTACATAACTTAATAAATTATAAAAGGATTTTAACGGTCAAAACAAAAAAAACAAAAAAAGTATGCCACCATTGTCTTCAAAAAACAAAAAAGGTGCATAAAGCAGGGCACGAAACTCAGAGTGATTAATTTTTGTCCACCCAATGTACCCATCACCAAACAGTTTCAACATTTCGATACATTTGGTGTCAGATAATATTAAACAGCACAAAAGTAGAAGGACAGCCAAATAGTGCAGACTACTCCTCTTCATTTAATTAATACAATTCCTTCCTTCTCTTCTCTTGTTCCATTATTTACAATCGGACTTCTTATCTTTCCATGTTTCATGTTTGCCGCTTCAAACAGCGTGCCTTCTTGAAATTGTCACCTATAACCCGCCATTCTAAACAGTAATACAATGAACACAATGAAAGTGATAACTTCAAAGCTGCCATATGCCATGGGTCAGACAGGTTAAGTGAGTAGGCAGGAGTGGTGCAGTGACGTATCGTGATATGCTTGTCTGTGATGCTGAGTTGCCACCAGATTTTGCAATACATCAAAATGCATTATGCAACATCTCCAAAACCAAAGCTCAGTTTCTGAACATATTTAAACACAACTAAGATCTTAAAATATGAGACGCGACACAATGAAATCAAGGCATTCGTCATATTTTCTAGCATATAGAGTTAATGATATCACTGTAAAGCTTATTTATTTCCCTTTCTGTTAGTGACAGGCATTTTATTCTACCTTGAGTAGAAGACGAGATATTTGCAATTGAAGGCAATGAGGGTGACCCCCTGTTGCAACTGCAGTCAGAGAGAAAATTGCTGATCAGGAACCTAAATCCTCATTCAGGTCATGTTACTAAATTACAGACTTTGGACATTTACTCAAGATATTTCAGCAAAATGAACTCTAAAACATCTTTTAAAATGAATATAGGTTGTTTTTTTGAAAAAAAAAAAAAAAAAAGATTTTGCTTTAAAAATTCACTCACTGGCAAAAAATCGTGATTTCTCCAGTCGGCCCAGTTTGACGAGCTCCTGATTTCATCGTGTCCCATCTCATATAATAGTGATGGACCAAAAAAAAAAAAAAACAAAAAACGAGGAAGTCCGAACTTCAGGATACATCAGTCTGTCACGTCATTGATGAACTGCGTATTGCCATGACAATTTTGCAGCCCTGTGTTGAACATCAGTGATAAGGTCAGTCTCCCTCATTAGTCACCCACCAGCATTCAGCTCGCCCACTGTGAGAGAGCCAATCAGCACTTGTCCTCTGCTTTCCCACAGATAGCCAAAAGTGTGACGTTATTCAACGTTACTAATTGCTACACGAAGAAGCAGATCATACACCCAGTTTAGTTCTTGTCGCTACCTCATCTGCTGATCATCAGCCTGCAGTATCTATCGTAAGATTCTACCTATAGATGTGAAACAACAGTCAAAACTTCAGATCCAAGGGGAGAAGGGGTGGTGGAAGTGGACTGATCATGGATGGACCAAGTTGTTTTCCTGCACACAAGAGATCGATTTTTGGACATTCATCATACTATTAAATAACAATGAAGTAAATAATTTTATATTATTTTTTTTTTTAATTCACATACTCTTGCAAGGCTGATTAATTGGCAAGGAGGATTTTTTTTGTCTTACCAGGCATAACAAACTTGCCACGAGCATCTATTGTTCTAGCTCCTCCTGGAATGACAAGATTGGTTCCCAGTTGCCTGTAAAAAAGAAATAGAGCAAGCATGTACAATGACTCTCCTTTTTGAAAACTGAAATAAAGATACCTCTGTGATAGTAATATCCATCAAAGAATGAGTTACTCCTGCCCAACCCACATCCAGGAAGTTCTGCTGGATATTCTAAATTTTGCTTCAATGAAGAAACAATATTAGTGAGCACTACCTACACCTTTGAAAAGTTCTTAAGTCACTTAGAACCTCTTTCGTCATACATTTATTTTAAAACGCTTAAATGGGTTCAAAACTGCCTTCATCAGTAGTCATGTACTAAAATATAGGGTTCAACACAGCAATGACAAAATGACTCCCCAAAACAAAACAATTCTGTTTCATTATTTTTTTTTTCAATACCAAAAAGATCTATTGAAATGATTTTCAACAATATCTGCCTGATGATGTTTGCAAATCATCTCATCCATAAGATAGCAGTCATAATATGATTACTCTAAACTGAAAATCAAGAAGCTGAATAAATTATCGTCAGCAGTTATCTGGGAATCAACATTGGTCACAATATAAAAAAAACTCTTCCATTTTCACATTTTACTACACAGAAAAACAGAGACTGTGTTTCAAGGAAACTAAGGTCTTTCACTGTAAATATAGAAAAGATTTCATCTATCAACTGATCAAAGTACATGTATTTTATCATAAGCATTAACTACTGGTGCTGAATCATCACAAACACACTAAGTAGAAGATGAGAATTATCTGGCAAACTTGACGTGGGGTCAAATGAGAAACCCCACATTGTGACCAACTCAAAGCTAGCATTGGTGGAAAATCTGGCCCATCATTTGCTGCTTCTGGAAACTGGTATTGATGCTATTATCAACAACTTCATCATCCATCATTGTAATGACAGCAACAGCAACAGAAACCAAAGACTTCAACCACACAGTCACAAATATGGATCACTAGCATACAAATTTATGAAACACCGGAAGAAAGAAACCTGAGAATATGCTCCCAACATTAAAGAATCTCGAATACAAGGACATAATAGGAAAATCAAAAGAGATGAAAAAAGCCAAGCAAAGATGGACTGATGAATGCAAAGTGATAGAACAATCTATCACCAGCATCAACACCAAAAAGGCCTTCGAAATTGAAAACCGTGACCCATCAATCTCCCTAGGGCAAGGTGAGCACCATATAAAAAAAAAAGATGGCAAATGCTTCACTCAAGAAGACATCAGGCAAAGATGTTAATACTATTCTGAGTTCTACAACCATCAAAAGTAAAGGAGACCATGGTATTCTAACATGCCCGGAGCCATAACAGGCAGGACACTTTGCATTATGTGTGCCCTTGTCCTCTGTCTTTCTAAGTGCTGGCACATTATGGATATTCACAGCTGAACTGTAAATAAAAATACAGTCCACAGAGATGAGATGGAAGATCTCAGGCATACCCTATATGGACCATGTCATGAATGAACAGATGAATTTGATAGTCAAAGAACACACTGGAGAATTTGAAGACCTCCTAATTAACATCTGTCAGAAGGTGCAAACTAAATGAGGTATTTCAAGATCTATTTCACTGTAACAACAAAATATTAAAGTTTCAGCTTTAAAACTGATGAGGAAATTAAATCATAGCAGTTCATTATGTGTGTCACCCATCAGTGACACACATAACATTATGTGTGTCACAAGCTGTTTTTTCCTCTCTGACCTGAGACTGTTTAAAAATTCCTTTTATTTGCAGTAAAGGTATATGCTGTGATTTTTAAAATAAATGGATTTTTTTAATCTTGTCTCATTTGTAGTTGTTAATCAAACTTTTGTATATATTTTGTTATGTGTGTCACTTTGTCATTCAGTGAAATATACATGCCTTCAGTCCTGAATTCAAAAGTTAGCATCCAAATGCAATTCTGCACTATGGAAAAGCAATATTACTTTGACACATTTACAATGAAAAAGTTATGAATAAGTTGACAGAAGGTCTTATACAGCTATCTGCATTGACCTTCAAAAACAAAGCCCAAAAAGCTGAAAAACTGTTGAAGTTTATGATATGGTATTGAATGGAAAATGTTGTAACTGAACTGATCTACTGATTTCTGAAACTTTAATGTGTAGAATTTAAACTTAACATTATTCAGGAAGACTATGGATCCATTTTAAATTCACTGAAATACTTGAAAGAAGTGGGCATTTGTTGCATGTAAGAACTGATCATGAATGTTCCTGGAATTTTTTTTTTTTGCCTTTAATTTTGCCTTTTGAGATTTGAAATTATTCTTTTCTTAAATTCTACAAATGGTTGCGACTCTCTAGGCTTTGTTGTTGGCTTTGCCCGATCAGGGATTTTATAAAACATATCGATCAAGTCTGTATCAAATAATTTCAGTTTTCTAATAAAATACAAATGTTTATTCACCTTTGAGTGGACAGAAGAAGTGTGACCATGTCAGTCTAATTTTAGATTAATATTATTTTACTCCCAAATATTTATAACCTCCTATTGCTGGAGGTGTTCATTTTCAATTTCAACAGGTGATGGAAATCGAATTTTTTTCTGAAATCAACAATTGGCTCTTGTTTTCTTGGTATTGACAAGGCTGCCAACCCCTCACAAAAGTCTCTAGAAATAAGTAAGTGGAAAATTAGTAATTTGAGACAAATTAGTAATTAGTTGATGACTTCCTGTGGACACACATGTTCATATATCAAATGTATATTTTATACATAAAAGTTTGTCAGGAATACTTTCGATCAATATCAATAAGTATTGCATGTGGACCTATCTATACAACTGACAGCCTTGGCCCTCGAACTGTCTTGATCCAGTGGCATCATAAAAATGATGCCCATTTTTTCATTTTAACAAAAATCATTAAGAAGTTGAAATATTTGCAATTACGCCCGTAACGTCCGAACTAAATAAAGAAAAAGTCATAATGACTGCGACAAATTTGTAACGGTTGGCAGCCCTGTATTGAGATGAAGAAAATGGTCATCATATCACTTGACACATTTTCTATTGCACCTATCTGTTCGAAAATCAGCTGATGCTGACATTAAGCCGTGAATGGCGGTGTCAGTAGCTAATTTAATGATAGGAAAATTCTTGTGCTCACTTGTGTAGTAATTTGTGTAAATGTTAATTAGAGGATAAATAGGGTGAAGTAGAGAACAAACTGGGTAGGAGAGAGAATAGAGCCTTGAGGTATCCCAGTAATTGTGACAACTACTGATGATGTGAATGTTGAGGTGCCCACTTGTTGTTGGCTTTGTCCGATCAGGGATACTGAGAATAACATTTCTTTCAACAACTTTATCCTTTTTTGGCACGAGGACTATTTCTGATGTTTTCAATATACATAGTCTTTTATAGCATGGAGAGAGGACCAGTAGTGACAATATTAAATCTTGCTGGCCTTTTGAGATTAAAATACTGACTTCTGTGCATGCAAGAGTTTATGGTAATGGATTTTCCTTCTAGTAAAACTCAATGATCATTTCTGCTTTTTTTTGTACGCTTCTGACAGAAATCCACAAGGGAAGAGGGAATGAGGGCACCCTCAATAGACTTGAAAGCGGAGCCTGCACACAACACAGAGGTTCAACAGAAAATAACTAGAGATAAAAAAAAGTGGGAGACTTCTGTTGAGGTCCTATGCTCCACAAGGAGTGAAGAGGAACTACATAATATATAAACTAGACTAACTCACTAATGATTGTACACAAACGAAAGTGCGTGCAATGTACAATATAAAAGAGGCATCTTACTTGATTATGCCATCTTCAATATAGACATCAGCATGAAAAGACTGGTCATCGTTGACAATCAATCCATTTTTGATGAAAATGCGAGACTGAGCACTCTGTGAATATAAAGGCAAAGGAAAATACAAAAAAAAAATTAAATTTGAAGTGGAAGGGAAGGGATATGCGTCTACAGACAGAAGGTCAGTCGGCCTACTGCGCATGTGCGGAAACGGCAGTCAGCTGTGTTTACATGGGAAAGCGGGTCAGACACGACATTTTTTTGGTTTTTTTTATGCAAAGATCTAGATTTAGATCGATCTGAATAAGTTATTATTACTATATACCCTAATCCTAACCCTGTAGTTTGTGCCGTATGACGTCACACGTAACGTATGTGTTATAGCCCGGCTGACCTTCAGTCTGTGGACGCAAATAGAGAAGGGGGGATGGGGGAGAGCATTCTGTTGCTAGATCATCACTACTTACGGTTGAAAGCATGTTCCTGTATCTATTTTATTTTACTTTTGCTGTTCATAGTGATAACAAATTTTTATTTGAAAAATCAAGGTTGAGATTCCATCCACCTCTTGTACAAATACAGGGTGAGTCAGAAGTAACCTGGCAGTCAAAACAGTTTTAGTCCAAATGATAAACTTTATTGATATTTACGTCCTACGCACAACTGCAAATTTCTAACAAGCATGTCAATCAAATCAACAAAGGTAAGATGTGTTCATATGAACTGCTGCGCTATCAAGTAATCAATCGCCCAAGTCTGAAAACAGCCGTCCATTAACTTACAATAAACCACACATCAACTGTCTGGTTACTTATGACGATGTATCTCACACACCATCTTCATAAGAGCAAGTCCCTATCTGTCCCTACATTATCTAGCCAGCTGTCCGACTCTGGTCACAGTCAGAAAATTTAATATATTACTAATACTGTATTATTCACAACTCTTTATATGAAAGTTGTTCCGGCTCACTGTATTAGTTCAGCCAGGTTAGCTCTTGTCAAAAATAATATAAAAATGTAATGTGCAAATGAAATTTTGAGCCGAGAGCATTGTGGAATAGAAGCAGATTCAAATCCTACCCGAGGATGAGAAAGATTAGAACTCTCCAGTGATTCAAAGATCCCCTGAGTTCTTGGCTTTGAGAGGCCCAATATATAGCTTCTCGGATAATAGTAATTATATTTTGGAAGTCCTGTGTGTACATTATACACATAAAAGTCGCGAAAGAAGAACTGATAGTTAGAAAGCGGATGAGGAATAGGCCGAGACACTGCTGGCTGAGAAAAATTTCCAAAATTTCTTCTGACCAAATTAGGCACACACTTCTGAAAAGAGAATCATGCTTTCTTGAAAGGCTACACATATAATAACAAAACTGATTTTGCTTCAGTTGAAAATTAATTAAAAGACAATCGCATTTAATATGTTCTTTATCTGGAAAGGAGCGAGGCTGTTTTAGTAGTTACTCGCCATTTCCCTAATGTTATTATCATATATGAGCTGTTCACCACTGCACATTGCTTAGCTCATTGGAGAGGAACTTGGTTAATGATCTCACTCTTTCCTCCTCCATTAATTTTCTCACGTAAATCACTAAACAAAATGAAGTCACATTTCATGATGAATGAGAGCTGTTAAAGTCCAACAGTGCAATACCAAAACTAAGATGCTTAAGTTCCTTCGGCATGCTATTCCACAATGGAGACACTAATAAAATACTTGAATTTCTTTAATGTTTTTGTCATGATATTATGGCAGGCAGTACAAGAGAAGGACAACACTCTCTCCCTAACAAAAGATGTTTGGGTAAGGTATGAGAATTAGACAAAAATGCCGCTAGTTGCTGTTAGATATGAAGAAAATCATTCAAAAGAATGGACAACTAGATCTAGCTTCAGAGTTACCAGTAATATAATGAATGTTTCTTTTTAATATGACATTCCTAGTGTTGCTTTCCAAGGTATGTGATGGATTTATACTTAACTGCTAAAAAAAAGCTCGCCATGTGGCTAGGGCTTGGTTTCAACCAGACAAGATTAGGGCTTGGTTTTAGCCAAATATATATAGTGAGCTAAGTTTCACTCTGCTGAATTTCAGAAAAATCTGTATAAATTTTGGAAATCCTATCTTGAAAACATATGTCGTCCCCACATGCATCACACTTATCACAGTCAAAACAAAAACATTTTTAATTCACTTGGATCCAACAAACCCCAACCAGTGGCTGGCACTGATGCCATCAAATGATAGCACTTCTTACGAGCTATTTTCATATCAGATTTTTTAAATTCTATTTTTAGACCAAATGTACTGTCATTACAATATATCACACTCAGCATTAATAACATTAGTTAATAATACTTTTGAATGGCCAATGAGAAAAATTTTGCATATGTTCCAGTTGAAATCCAGGACATACAAAATTCATCATCTACTGCTCTCATCTAGATCTATATTATAAAAACAAAAACAAGACAAAACAGCAAACATATTTTCTTTGAGTGACAAATTATCCATCCAAAATACCAAAATCAAAGTCAAAAGGTGCACACTTACTAGTTACTGAACCACTGAGCTGTGTTGAGGTGTCAGAAGCTATAAAAAAAATCTCGCACTAAGTTCTATTTACTATTATACCTGCCCTTTTAATTTCTAAATGCTTCAATCTAGATTTCACGCACTGATTCAGTTCTATAATTGTGCCCTCCACCAAGAGCTGAGTTTTCTATCATTTCTGTGAAGAAAATTCACTCCGCATCATTCTTGCCATCACCACTCTCTCAGGACTTCCACCAAAGAAGACAAAACCTCTCCTTACTTTATGCTTTCAGATCTGCTCAATCCTTGGTGGGCTGTTGTCATAACTTAGAATAAATGGGGAATGACACAATCTAAACGATGTGACATTTACTAAACACAGTAGCCTCCATATAATATCATGACCCTGAGATGGCATGTTGAAGGGATGATTTGGTTAGAGTAGACGCATTGGCCTAAAGTTGGTAGTGGAGGGGGGGGGGGGGGGGGGGAGGGGGGGGGGGGGGGGGGGGGGGG
>JBCEWB010196484.1:0-10025 GCA_039654565.1 Peronia peronii
TAGAAGGCTTTCTACAACAAAACCATTGAAATATAGATCTACAGCTTGAATTTTACCATACACACATATGTACGGTATCTAATACTAAACTAATTTAGGCCTACATGATTTCAGACAAGTAGATCTAATGAATAGCTTCCTATTTCTATTACTATTTTGCGTGTCCGAATATAACTAGTTCAATATTCGGACACGTGTCCCTATAACTCGAATCCACTATTCGGACATATGTCCCTTTATTCCAATCCAAATATTGGGACACGTGTCCAAATATCGCCTGAGGATCAAGGAGTTTAAAAATGAGAGTATTCAAGAAAAGCAAGGAATTAGTTAAGATTTTATTCTCACAAAGTTTAGGTTTTTTTATATGGTACTTTGAACTGTAGAATAAAAAGGAATTGTCAGTAGATAACTGGTGTCCAATAGAATATCATAATATTTGCTGTACTGATTGGTGTTGGTTTTTGTGTCATTAGGTGCTCAGATTATTGATCTCATGATGCTGGTGGTGGACATCATCAAAGGCATGCAGACTCAGACTGCAGAGTGTCCCTATAACTCGAATCCACTATTCGGACATATGTCCCTTTATTCCAATCCAAATATTGGGACACGTGTCCAAATATCGCCTGAGGATCAAGGAGTTTAAAAATGAGAGTATTCAAGAAAAGCAAGGAATTAGTTAAGATTTTATTCTCACAAAGTTTAGGTTTTTTTATATGGTACTTTGAACTGTAGAATAAAAAGGAATTGTCAGTAGATAACTGGTGTCCAATAGAATATCATAATATTTGCTGTACTGATTGGTGTTGGTTTTTGTGTCATTAGGTGCTCAGATTATTGATCTCATGATGCTGGTGGTGGACATCATCAAAGGCATGCAGACTCAGACTGCAGAGTGTTTGGTGATTGGAGAAATAACATGCAGCAAAATGATTGTAGTCCTTAACAAATTGGACTTGATTTCACCAGACAAGCAATCTGCTACAGTTGATAAGGTATAAATTTATTTTTTTGTGCATCAGTGCATGGGAATGTGAGCTGTAATACAGCCATTAAATAAAGTGCATGTTGTGGGCAGGTTTAAGCTCCTTTGCATCATTCTGCCCAACTAAGCTATTGTGTGTACAATTTCGTCATATTTAGTACTGCTTTGCTCATTACCTGTTATAAAATTATAAATAATTGATGTGACAGGATATATTTTTTCAAAAACTAATTTTACCTAGCAAAAAGAAAACTTATGAAACTTATAACAGGTTACTTATTTATTAGAATGTAAATATTTAACAACCCCCTTCCCCCTCCCCTTCCGTCCTCAAAGTTCTTTGCTGAGATAAGAACATTCTGTCAGTTTCTCACCAGTCTTAGTTCTCATGAAGCTGAACTAAAAAGGAGAAACAGAAACGGTGTGAATAATTCCAAAGCAGAATTTTTTATCATGTTTTTTTCTACTTGCCCTGAATCAGAATAGACAAATTTAACACTTTATGACTGATTTATAATTATTATTTGAAGTATTCACTGTGTAACTTCATTTTATTCCCAGCCATCTCTATGGAAACCTCCTTTGTTGTGTGTTCTTCACACATATGGTCAAATATGTTTTTGTTTACTTAATGTTTTGTTTACTTCATGTTTACTTAATCATACAACATGCGATGAAATTGCCAGATGAAAAAGAGAATGTGGAAGACTCTAGAGAACACCAAGTTTGCTGGATGTCCAATTGTTGCAGTTGCTGCAAAACCAGGGGGACCAGAGGTAAAAGTTGTAAAGTGCATTACATAGATTTAGGCCGTCATATTGACTGTCATATTTATTTAAGGCCTTACTCATCTTACTCTTGCTGTCTGAGTCCTCCATCATCTGCATTCTTTGTCATCGGCTTCATACTGCTCCTCCTGAGCCCTTATATTACATCATTTTCAGTCTCTGATTCAGAATTGAATTTTTTAATTTTAGGCGTTGAGATTACAAGATTACAAGAATTATATGTAAAACGTAGAGTGCCATATGGCAAGGAGGAAAGTGGAAAGGATTTTTTTATTTTTAATTTTTTGCAAGTAAATATATTTGATTGAGATTAAGAATTATCAAAATAGTGTTCGCAAGTGAAAGCCAATACTAAACATTTACAGTCATTGGTTTCTGTATGGAGTGAAATGAAGATACGGTGATGTTAATTATAATTCATGAATTTCCCAAAGTAGTGAGGAGGAAAAATAAAAAGCTAACTATTTTAACCATAACAGGCACCAGATACAGAAGCCTTGGGTGTCAATGAGCTGATGACTGCCATTCAAAACAGCACATATTTGCCGTCAAGATCAGAGGACGGCCCATTCATATTTTCTGCGGATCACTGTTTCTCAATACGTGGACAAGGCACAGTTATGACTGGCACGGTGCTAAGTGGCAAGGTGACAGTTAATGATGTAAGTTTCCCCTCTCCTCTCTCCAGTAAGTCGTTTCTAGCTGTGACAGAAATGTTTTCAATCTCAACATTTTATGTGTCTTAATTTGCCCTGTTTTGTATTTTCATTGTTATAATGAAAATAATCTTTTAACATGTGGTTATTTCACTATCAGATGAAGAAAGTATATTATTTATTATTTGTGTCCAGTTAAGTTTACCTTGGTCAGAATAATTCTGACAATGTGTGAGTTGATTAGGGAGATAGCCCATATAGACATTAATGGTCTGGAGTAGGGCACTTTAGCTTTGGCTCTTAACTGTATTATCAGTACCAGGACTGAATGAGCGAAAAAAACACTGTTGATAGTGTATTTATAGTTACACTGTCAGATTTTTGTTGCTTTTGCCATTTGAAAATAGAAGATTAAAAGTGAAATAAGAGCCATGAGAATACTACATGTATGTGCTGTCACAATGTTGTTTCTAGTACAGTCAGTAATATAGCCATGGTACTTTGATTACCTGAAAGATATGTTTATTGCTCCTCAGACAGTAGACATTCCTTCTCTAGGTCTGAATAAGAAGGTGAAATCCATGCAAATGTTTCGCAAACCAGTGGACAAGATAAAACAGGTAAAACTTTCATAAGAAATATAACAAAATATGTTAGTCTGATGAATTAGCCTAATATTATATTGTAGTTTTATATGTATATGATTTTTATTTTTATATGTATGTGATTTTTAGAGTCAGGGCATGGAACAAATGTGTTATAATTTATGTGGATTAGGAAATAGAACGGAGTGTCAAAGTCAGTCACTACAAGGTAGAGCCCTCCCAAATAATAAGGAGATGCGAATAGCGAGACAACCTATTATTTTAAGTGGTTCAACCAATCTTCAAGTTTTTTGGGATGGCAAATGACACCCAGTTCTCGCGGAGGATCAACGGTAAAGAAAATTACAGGGGAACTGTGTGTTGCATGTTATTCACATACACCAAACAATCTTAGGCAGTCTAAGGGCAGATGTTCACATGATTGTCTGAGTGAAACTTCCAAACTCAAAATTTCTACCCACTTGTCCTTCCCTTGTACTCCTGGACTGAAATTGTGAAGGGCCCTTTATAGCCATTCAGTGATGGTGCATTGACCTGAAGCAGTTAAATTTACACTTTATGGTATCATCTTGCTCTGATAGTACACAAATGTATAGTCTTTCACTGTTATGTTAAAGAGATAAAAAAAAAGCAATTGGAAGTTATTTGCAGTTCATACTGAAGTACCAAAAATCCTGACTGAATGATGTTACTATTAGTATGCAAGTGCAATGACAAAACCAATGGTGGATGTTGTGTAGAAATTGCAGATCCAAATAATACACCGCTATCTTGAATGCACGAGATTTTGAAAAAAAACAAAAAAAAAAGGATTAATAATAGGAAAGTAAATGATTTATGTTTAGAAAAGTAATTTTTGTTTTTCATTTCTTTATTTCCAATGCTCTGTTTTTAATTTTTAGGGAGACCGTGCAGGCATCTGCGTCACACAGTTTGATCCTACACAGATGGAGCGTGGGCTTGTTTGTTCACCAGGTGCTATCGTCACAGTGGAAGCAGTCATCATTTCCATCAAGAAAATCACCTATTACAAGGGATCAGTTGCCACCAAAGCCAAATTCCATATAACTCTTGGACATGAAACTGTGATGGGCCGAGTTTCTCTGTTTGGACTACCAGGATGCAAAGATACAGCACCAGATTCGGCCATTGCTGAAGGATTAGGAGCATTGGACATAAATGTCAAAGCTTTTGATTTTTCCAAAGAATATGCATATCAGGATGAATTGATAAGTGACAGTAAAAAAGCTGGTGGTGAAGAAAATTTGTCTCAAGGAGAGGTTATCAGTCGACAGTTTGCCTTGATTGAGCTTGAGAAACCTATCACATGTTCCCCAAATACTTTAGTGATTGGTTCAAGATTGGATGCTGATGTCCACACAAATTCCTGTCGCATTGCCTTCTTTGGCAAAATCCTGGAGGCCATTACTGATGCCAAGTACAAGGAAACTGTGCTGCCCAAGGTGAAGGTTTTCAAGGTGAGGATTATCAAAATTAATGTATTTTAATTTCTGTCTACAGTTTTTACATTATATTTGATCTGACTTATCATCAGCCTTTGAAACTGGAGTTTGTTAATCGCATAATTTGCGACTTCTCAAGTCTAAAATGATTTCAAAATCAGTTAGAAACCTAAGTGGCAATTTCAGCTTCTCCTTTGTGATGATTGTCAGTTTTATTTATGCTCATATGTATGGTTGTGTTGGGTTATTATGTGAGCTTAGCTGTGATAATATGTCTTAAATTTCAAGTCATACTGATTGTCAATTGATTAACTAATTTAATATAGTAAAATAATAAAACGCAAAATAAATCTGGAGAATCAATAAGTTAAAACTGGCTGAATTTATTGAGCATGCTTAATTTTAAGACCATTTGGCTACCATATTATGATTTTTGTCTGTATTCTGCTACTCCTGTTTGTGTTTATGCATTTTCTGTGTGTGTGTGGCTGTAGATCACTTTGATTCTGTGGAGTGCTTAGGGGATGAAACACAATGCCCTAATTAAAGAATAAATATTGACTCTATTTTGTGACATTTATTATCATACTCTAAATGGTTGAGCCCTTGTTAAAACAATAATTGAACTTGTGAAACTACTAAAATTATTCCCAATTATGTTTTCAGCCTTGCAAGATCATTGAAGATGAGAGTAATTGGTAGAAACCTGTTACTTTTACCGCTACATTCATACCACAGATTCTTTTTTCCCCTGTACTTTGACTATTGATTTTTCTTTCAGATAAAAGCAAAAGAAGGCCAGCTGGAAAGGGCAACTGACAGGCATTCTGTGATTGTGCGAAATCTTTTCAAGAAAGAGACCAACATTGCAGTCTTTTCCAATCTCAAAGTGATCTTGTCAACAGGGGAAAAAGGCACCATAGAGGGAGGATTTGGCCAAAGTGGCAAAGTAAAGATAAGAATCCCCGGTAAGGTGCAGTGCTAATGGAATTTTTTTTTTTTTTTTACTGTATGTCAAGTTACTTTTCAGATTTGAACTGCTAATCACAGCTGTCCACCATTGCTCCTTTAGTTTCCTGCTGATCGGCCTAGTTGACCGAGGTCGAAAGGTCAGTCGTGTCCCAGTGCCCGCAAAAGCAATCGCAAACACTTGGTGAAAGTTTATACTTTTTGAGAAGGATTATGGACTGAACAGAATTGCTGTGCATCAAAAATAAGCTAATCAACGAAAAGATAAAATCTTTCTTTTTACTGGTGATTATTTGTCATGTATTACAGAGTATTACAGAGTCGAAGTTGACAAAAATTAACATTGTTATACCAGTATGTATGATCTTAAATGGATAATATTCATCAGTGGACTTGACATAATTTTTTTAAAATCTGATATTTATAAAGCAAAAACATTACTCAGCCCTTTCAATGTGGGAATGGCCACAGCTTTACCGCCACCAGAGTGTGGGTTTCAAATATCTAACTGCTGAATTCCACACATTTATAGTAGATCCACCCAAAGTGGGCAGGGCTGGGCAGAGTTGCATCACCTGAGTGCCTGTAGATGAAGTAATGTATAATCTCTGTAGTATAAGGACAGAATTTTTTAAATGATATCAGTTGATGTTGGTTTTAGAGACATTACTTTATAGTTTCAAATCATTTCTTGCAAAATAATCTAAATGAACACATGAATAAAACTTATATGGCTAAACACATGGAAAACACGAGAATCTCAGGGTGGTCCAAAACAATATTTGCAGTGGACACTGCAGACCTATGGGAAAGAAAGAGGGGATATAACAGTGAGGATCAATCGGTAGCATGGGAAATTGATGCAGGCGCAGATGAAGGAGAATCCCCCCATGTTGTCACTTTGACTACTGATTTATGACTCGGGCAGCAGGAGACTAAAGGAATGTCCTGAGGCTGGTTTGAACAGCCATGTAATATTTTTTTAATTGCTTGTTTGTATATGATTGTTTGCACCTTTCTGTTGTAAGGAGGAAATATTTATTACAGCATCTGAAGCAGCAAATAGGTTAGCCAGTCTATTCCAGAGATACATATTCACTCTGTTGCATTGTTTTCATCTAGTAAACAGTGTTTACTCATGATGATTTTATCATTTTGACAAGTGTCCAGTGTGTTACCTCATAGTGATTTATGTATCTTATCAAAAGGGATTGGCTTTAATTTTTGCTCTTTCAAAATGAAAAAAGCCTATGACTTCACGATGTATCCTATTTGTTCATGATCTGAGATAGAACAGTCAATATATTTCTATCACACTAATTAGACTATCCCTAAAATTTTCCCTGAGTATATATTGCAAATTGTTGGGTTTGTTTCAGTGTGTCAAAATGAAATCACAACCAGTTTCACAATATTTTTACTCTCTTGAAGTAGCGAACAGCATCTGAAGATGAATATTAAAAATTGCAACAGTCAGCAAACACTGATACCTAGGACCATTTTATATGTGTGTATTTTCTGCAGGCCTATTTATCCAGTTATAGTAGGTTGGCTTCATTGTAATGTCAATCATTACAACCAATATAATAGAGTGAATACAAATTTTTCCCGCGGCATTATGACTGTCAATATGAGTTTGCGTGTAATAGCACATAATATGCAACTTATAAAAACTTATCTAAAATGCCATTTATATCTTTGATGAAAAATCAAAATTTTAAAATTGTTAAGGGTGGGGGGGGGATCCTGGGAGTCATGTTGGAAACCGCTGGGGGTAGATGATTTTAATCATTACCATCGAATTCGGCATGGTCAAATTAGAGGAAAACAATCGAAAAAAATTGGAAATCAGTCATAGTGGCCATGGCAACGGTCACCATCATGGATTTTGATACTCGATATTGCGTAACTTTACTTTCAATAGGGTCTGAACTTTCCCAACTGATGTGCTTGTAATTTCGTGTACATATTTTACCATTCCATATATAAATTTTTTCAGAACAGATATGTGATAAAGTGCTTATTTTTTTTTCTTCAATTTTTTAAATTTGGTATGTGAAAAGGTCACAAATTTTTCGAAAATTTGACCCCAAAATCTCAATTTCTCAAAAACTTAAAATGATATCAAAAATCCCTTCTGACAAAATTTAGATATTGTTTTGTTCTACATTCATGCCAAATTTCATGGTAATTGCTCCATAAATAAAGAAGTAGATAGCATATTTGTGCTAAAAAAATGCATTTTGAGAAAAATTTTAAAGTTCAAAGTTTTTTTCGCTAAAAAAAAAACAGCCGTAAAGAGCTTTTGATGGGACTTTCAACCCCAACACATGTTTGTTTCACCTACTAGACCTCTTTCCATGATTTCTATGTCTTCTTTTGCCTTCTTCTTTTGCCCTACTTTAATTTTTCCTCCATTTTCGCTTCCCTACCCCCATCAGCAAAAGAACTTCCGGTGAGTCATTTTAGGATCCAGAGAAGGTTATATATGGCCGCCATGTCTTCCTCGGTCAAAACCAAGAGCGTTTTTACCTTTCCTGTGACAGATAATCCACTATTGCACTCTGAAATGGCAGAAACATGGCATATTTAACCCTCATTAGGCTGTGGGAAGTCTATTTCAGAGGCCCATGTGCACATTTTTCTTGATATTCGGTGTGGTCAGCGCCTTAGATGGTCAGTCAGTGTCCATCCCTGGCACTGGGACTCCTGATATTGGTGAAGGAGATCATAATCAAGTCTTCCATATGCAATTTCCCTGTAGCCAGCGAAATAGTGATGATCTATCACTGAATAAAGAGCCCCAGATGAGCAAGAGTCTGGATGGCAGATGGGCAGATGTTTGACCACCCTCCCCACATCTTAGAATGGACATATCAACTTTTTAATACCATTTTTATATTCAGCAGAGACCAAACTTTTAAAAGAAAACAGAAACCCAAAATCAAATATTTTGAGCAAAAATCCAATTTCAGAACCCGCCCCCTTAAATATGATCAATCTGTGAGTACTATGTTGTAAAAAAGTGAAGTGAAGTGAAGTGAAGTGAAGCTCATGAATGGGAACTTTTACAAGCCTTTTTTCCTCTTATCAAATATTTCAGAAGGCATAAATGAGGAAACGTTTCAGCGTTACTCAGCAAGTGGAAAGAAGAAAGGAAAAGGCAAAGGAGAGGAGACAGCTGCCGAGGAAGGAGCTACTGCACCAGATAGCAAGGAGCCTGTGAAAGTCTACTTGCACTTCAAACGATATGTTTATGATCCCAAGAAGACTATGATACAGTCATGACATATGTCTTTTTATGTTTTTTTAATTACCTTCCCCTCTTTGCCTTATGTGTCATTTAGTTTTGATAAAATCTGATAATGTTTCCGTGTAGCTGGTACAGAATAAAATTTGATCTTGTACCAGGTCGTGGGTTTAAACATAGAACTTTGATTGTATGTCTTGTAATGCATATAATAAATGGGAATGTCACTCACGAGTATCAAGTATCTTTTTTATGTGGGGATAAGCTTAGCACACAGAAATTGATGAAAAGAGATACGCTAAGAGGTTAGTACCATTACCATATGCTGGCTATTGAACTGAGGATCTATTTATTCAGGAATTCATTCATTTGCACAGATAAAACAGCAGCACAGAGACACATGTGGGCAGCATAGGATGATATAAACATCAAGTTGATTTCAATATTCGTATTGATATTAAAATGTCATATTGGCAGGTCTCATATATTATACAGACATTAGGCGATTGCAGAATGATAAATGAACGTTAAAGCTCCAAATATTGTTCTTGAAATTTTCTAATCATATAAATTTATTAACTATTTTCATATGGCAGATGAGGTTTCATTGTTCAATACCTGCCAAGATAACAACTCACAGGAGATTAAATGGCATAAAAGACTGCAACCATAACCTATTCAATTTTTCTTGTGGCTTTCCATAAACTACTAAATTGTATGCTGTTAAACTAAAAGTGTTAGGATACATCTGCATATCAGAAGTGCCTTACACAGGGGGAAGCAGTCAGGTGACAATTGTTTGGTTTGAAAAGAGTTAAAAATAATATCTCAGAGTGCAACCTGCCTGTATGTTTTGAGTAATGTTGTGTATCTCACTATGTTGTAAGTATTTGCTCATGTTCTCATGCGTTGACATAGTTTCCACTGGTCTATGTGAAAGGATCAAGTTATTTGGAATAAACGACACTGTGATACCTCCACCAAAATGTTTTTTATGGTTAGTTGTGCATACTCTTATTCATATGGTTGATTATTTTGTTTTGATGAGTGTATGTGTGATTTAGGTATCAAATTTCTCTTCCAATTGATAAAATAGATAATGTGCTGCAACACATTCAATATAATCTATGTACATTATAAATGTACAATGTTAAATTTATCACGGGATTACTGTGCCTCTTTTTATGGCATGTGGAAGGGAGGATTGGAGGTGTTTCACTGTTCTGTACTTTCATTCTACCTGTATGTTCTTCTTTATGTTTTAGGGGGGGGGGGGGGGGGGGGGGTTTCCGTTTTTCCTTAAAAA
>JBCEWB010196484.1:10035-44080 GCA_039654565.1 Peronia peronii
CCCCCCCCCTCCCCCCCCCCCCCCTCTCCCCCCTCCTTTCACTGTTTATGTAAAGATGATCACAGCAACACCTGTATTGTCTTGCACAGTTCACAATTTAGCTTGTATTGGGCATGCTTCTTCTCCTGTTGATGCCTGTAGTTCCAAGGGCAAACTCAAATCACTGAATCATTTCCTTAAGATTTCTAGGGTGTTAATCCTCATACTCATATCTGCTAACCTCCTTTCTAGTCATATGGGCTGCATCACTGAGCATCTCATCGATTCCCCCGTCATTTGGTGTTGTGACGATACTCATTCAAGATCACCAGACTATGTTGCATTATCCATTCAATTTTTTCCTGTGTTCTCCCTTTCCTGTTTCCTGTCATCATTCTTTGAGTGGAAGATGAGTTTTCGATAATATTATGTCTTGTGCCCAGGGCAAATAGTCAGAAGTTGCGCCAGGTGATTTCGAGTTATGGCCGTTTTTAACTATTTTCTGACTGAGATATCAAAATTTTTTATTTTTTTCCAACAAAATGTAAATTCAGCTTTTTCTACCCTGAAAAAAAAATTAGCATCCGAGTAGGAAAATAGTTAAAAACGACCGCAATTCACAATCGCTGGCGCAACTTCCGACTCATTTGCCCTGGGTGCAATATATATGTATCTCTGACCCTGTCATGTGTTAATTCTGTCTTACCTTTCTTTCTCTGATAGCAATCAAAACACCTAATATTGCTTGAAATGCTGGCCATTTTCATATTCCCCTTCTGTGACATGTGCTGTATAGGTGACCAAAATTTCTGAGGTATCTCATTTTCTACTGAGAGCCCAGGCCTCACAGACACAAAGGAATATAGTTAGTAGCGGTGTATGCAGCAATCTGATCTTGCATTGGGGATTGATGTTCAAGTCAAGCCAAATTGTTTTAATTTTCCTGTACGTGGTGATGGACTTGATGATGGACTACATTTCTTCACTTATGATGTCAGTTTTGAAAGGTATCATCTAGAATGAACAGTGTTACATGTAGTATGCTTATTCAAAATTCGTATCTTCTGCTATGGCTCTTGTCATCTTTGACTATGAAGGTGGTTGAAGCAATTTATATCCTGCATTGGAGCCATGGTGGCAACTACTTAGATTCACTGTTCTTTTCAATGATTGAATCTAGCAATTTTGATAAGCGTGGCCGATAGCAGGATCTGCAGGTAAAGGGTAGTGCAGATGTGCTGATATGATTTTTCTTGTTTTATTTTTTTTGTGTTGTGTCCTTTGTTCATTTGTAAGTCTCAGTTCTTTCTCAGATTTGGATAATCAGTGGAGACAAGCAGCATCATATAACTGTTTTTCTACATGAAGTGGAAGCCAGCTTTACATGATGGTATATGATGTTTTAGAACTTCAAAAACAGAATCTTATTTTTTAGCACAGATACATCTTTTTAAATTTTTTTGTGAAAATCAAGAACAAATATGACTTTGACATACAACTATACTAGTAGATGCGTTTTTTAATAGTCAATCATTCAGAAATGGATTTTATGAGCCACAGAGTATTAATTATTACTAACAAATGGATAAAGCATCACCTCAATATTCTGAAATAATGTTTTCACTGTAGAAAGAGATAACCACACTAATCATTTGATACATATTATTATTTTATTCATCCTCATCACAACATTGCTACATCCACTAGTGCAGTAATATATATATTTAATATCATCTCTTACACTTTCTCTACCTTCATTTGTGACAAAAAATATACAAGTATTTTTTTTAAATGAGAGAAAAATGTAGTCTCACAAGATGATCAGTCAAAAAAGTGCAAATAAATCTGTTTTGTGAGCCGTGCAGAAACCATGACAAGGAAACTAAAGAAACACTATAAACTGACTGATATACATGCAATATGTATGTTTCTGTCATTAAGGAAGAAAAAAATAATAAAATCTTCTTCTTGCATGCATATGTGAATGTGTCTAAAAGTAATAAACACATTCTGTGCTTTTTTATTTCTAATCCAAGAAGTGTCAAGGGGACTGATCTTTTCAAAGACTTCTAGTATAATTTGCAATTCAATTTTTTTCCAAATTATATTTAACACAGAAGTAACCAGATATTTATTTTACACTGCAATTTTTATTAATTATGATTACGCCCAAACTGACATTTCTTGAACATGAATAAACATCAAATGGACATACTGGCACTCCTACCGTCTGTTTCTACTTTGACAGCTATAGGGTTAATGGATACACACTCAGTCTTGAAATCTCTTTCTAGTTCTTTATAGTTTAGTTTATATATTTCCATGGGAAATCAAATCTGGTTCTCTTTCAAGTTAATTTTGAATGACCATTCAAAATTCATGAGAAGTGTAAAAAAGTCCATTAATAATTTGTATTCAATTGGGTATTTTTGTAGTCAAAGACGAAAGAGTATACAACAAATGATAATGTTGGATGGGTTTACTGTGGTATACAATGAGCCACTTTTTTCACCAGCTAAGTTGCTTCTCTTTGCTAAGTACAATAGGCAGAAGGCCAGCACTGTAAGAAAGAAAAAATACATTAGCTTTATCTACTGAACAAATTTAAAGCAAAAATTGTTTTTTAAAATTTATCACGGCAAGAAAGAAAAAAAAACATTTGCATCACATGGTGAATTTTTCAGATTTTTCTGTTACTCATGCTTCAAATAACACAAGAAACTTAATCATCTTCATTCTTTATAATGCTTGTTTTATACCTCTTGTATTTGGCATAAGGAAGGAATCTGAAAGTCAAAAAGGCTCATTTAGTTTGTCCCAACAAACCACCTCTACATAAAAATTAATAAAATCATACATTGCATGATATTGAAAAATTATTACAAAATTGTACACTTATCTGCAAATGAATGTTTGTATGAATGGCCACTTAACAGATCTTTGTGCACTGTACTAGACAGCAAATAAATCACAGGCAAATAAACTATTTAATGGTCCCTCTCACAATAACTGAATTAACACAACAGATCAAAATTTGATAACCACACAGATAAAGAGTATTCTTTGCAGGCCCACACACCATCTCTAAATTCAAACCATTTTTTTTGTGAACTTTTGAAATTGAACCGATGTCTTCAACTTTGTTAGCATTATTCTAATTCTACAAAACAACTTACAAATATTAATGGCACATGCAATGAGGAAAACAAAACACAAGGATGAATCTGCCATTCGTTTTTCCCTTGAGAGATTAACTGGAATACTAAATCTACATGTGAAAATGTATTCGATGTCTGGCAGTTTTTTCTATGATTATAGACTATATATTTGTACACAAATGTCAATTACCTCTTTTTGTAACATACTGGCGCGTCCTGAAATATGAATTTTGTTAAAAAAAAATACGATTTTGGGTTTTTGTTTTCTCTTAAAAGCCCTGCCTTTTCTGAGTATAAAAATGGTATCAAAAGTGGATATGTCCATTCTAATTGTTTGACCAGTGGTCATTCAATGGTAGGCCTAGCCTACTATCAACCACGATTTGGCTCCATCTGGCTGCTACATGCAGTTGTAGATCATCGCTATATGATTATATATAGGCAAAAAGTGCATGACACATGATTATGACCTCTTCTAGCAATATCATGAACCCCAACGCCAGGGATGGACATTAGATGACCACTGTGAGGCAAAAAAAACTGCTGATCATGCAGATTATCAGTGTAAGCATTCTAAAGCGAGTTTCCTATAGAGAGTGAAATTTTTCTTTCTTTCTGGTGGCTCAGAGCTCAGTTGTGGACTATGTGCCATAGTAAAGGTCACAAGACACTCTTGGTTTGGACAAAAAAAAGATATGGGGAGCACATGCAGGCCCTCAAGAACCTGGTATTTACTCTATGAGAGCCCTTATAATCGTGGGGGATAGGGAGCAAAATTCGAATAAAGATATGCCTAGAACGCTGAAAAACAGCAACAAGTGACACAGAAGTCATGGAGAGAGGACTAGTATGTAAAACAGTGCTGTTCTGAGGCTAAAAGCTGAAAAAAAAATTCACCATGTCCATTTTTCACGGAAAAAAAAAATTCAAACACGTTTTTCTCAAAACCCAGTTTTTGGACAGTATTTTGCTATCTACTTTTTTGTTTCGAAACCTATTCTAACCAAATTTGGCATACATCATTTTCATAACAAGACCAAAACACGTACATATGCACCGCCCATTTGGTTGGTAAGTTTTAGAAAACAATGGGTTTTTAGTATGAAAAAAAACAACGAAATTTGATTTTTTGTTACACGGCATTTTCAAAAATTTCTAGAAAATTTATATTATACAGGAAGTGCTGAAAATATGTCACTTTTTAGATATAATGTCAAACAATATGTTCACCAAGTTTCATCAAGTTTTGTTAAAATTTGGCGGACTAGATAGATTTTGAAGTTAGCCATTTTAGAGATGCTAAAATCCAAAATGGTGGCATTGCCATAGCAACCATTTGAAAAAGTCGATTTTCTTTCACTGTTTTCCTTCAATTTGAACATGCCAAATTCAATGAAAAAGGTTAAAATAGTCTATCTTTAATAATAAAAAAAATCACCTCCAGGATGCGCCTCCCTCCTCCCCCCTTAAGATTCCATAAATCTGTATGCACTTCTAAAAATTAAATAATCCACAAATACAAAGAAATAATATTGTGAAATATATATGCATGCACGTATGCACACATACACACAAAGAACTTTAGTGCACATGTAGGTATATTATCTGCTATGCACATCTCACATGAAATCTTAAACATAATCACCATTGTTTCAAAAATATCAGCCATACAACTCAACTGTGGTTCAACAGCTTTTTTGCATTACTTTTGTCAGTCAAAGCTGTTGCTCCTATGGCACTCTTTGTCTCTGCACATGTTGACATAGCCTGTATTCTGCACTGCTGCCATCATGGCAAGCACATAAATTGCCTGTCCTCTCCTGTCCCTACAGTATTTTTTATGACTGAATGTTTTGACAAGAATGGGCAATTGCAGAATCTGCAGGTCAAGGGCAGTGTAACTAACAGTGTTGATCTAATTTTTCTCACTTTATTTTCTGTGTGGTTTCTATTGCTCATGTGTGGCACTCATCCTGCTTATGCTGACACAATGGCTCAAATACATCAACTCAAAAAAACAGAAATGAACCTAACACACAACAACTACAAACGTCAGAAATCATGTGAGGTCTACCTATTATTAAGCACTTTTACTATAAACTGACAAACATTTACTTTACTGCTATCAAACGTAAATCTCTCTCATTTTTGCGGTGAGCCATTTTTCCCCTCAGCCAAATTACTTCCCATAGCTGAGCAAATGAGATATAAACAAGAATTGCACAGAAGGAACAAATGTAATCCATTTTTGCTGTACTTCTTTGAAATATGCTTAGTGGAAAATTCTGAAAGGTTCACTATGCAATGAAAAAGCCTTTTTTTTTTTTCTTATCTTGATAGTTTTATCACATTTTGTTTGTTTCACATTTTTAAGGAAAGAGAGCAAAAATGGGATTTTTCCTTCTTTAATTACACATGTTTACATTTCAGGCACCTAGCAAAAGGAAGTTAGAAAGCTGTCTAAGGAAAACGGCTCCTTTGGTTTGTAACTGATACCATCAACTGCTAGTATTTAAAGACATGTATTATACTGTAACTGTAACTATTGTAGATATATGTACAAGACATCAGTGGACAGATATGCCAGCTTCTTGAGATAATAATGCTGAGTGACTCAATTCATGCATAATCTCTTGTACACATTAAAGTTTAAAGCTTTCTGATATTGTTCCCATTTGCACTATACCCCATTACCAATTCATTAAACACGTTTGAACATATATATGATAACATATGTACTTATATATTTACAGCCTTCACCAATACTTAACGCTCACTGCATGGTCAGCATCAATACAAAAGACAGTAGATCATACAGAGAATTTAGCAGGGAGCAACTTTGAACAAACTTATATATGTATGAATTTCTGTTTCAGGCAACAATATTTTCACTTACTCATTCCATTCAGCCTGCACAAACTTTAGCAAGGATAGATTGTTTTCTTGCATTGTTTTTCCAATGCATGGTAATTCATATTTCCGTAAGTCACATCAAAAGTTATAAAAAAAATTCATTCTTTTACCAAGACATACTGTCAGTATTTGACATAGTGAACAAATTATGTAACACATGCAATGCACATAATAGTGGTAAATTACAAAGTAAGGAAAACACACATATTCACTTCAAAAAATAGAATATGAGTAGGTTATTTTATATCCGTTTAAATGAAGTTGGGCCAATATATTCACTTGTTTATATGCCATGTGTTTTGCAGGAGTGATTATTTCATTTACTAACTAGAGGGAAAAAATGACATAACTGAAAATAAGAAAGGCTAGCGGGACAATATGAGAACATCACAATGGTCATGAAAAAAAAACAGCTTACAGATTTGATAATGACCTGAATGGTAGTGACAACAACACATACTGAGTTACACATTTCATATTTCAAGTTCGTTCATACATGCATTATGTTCATGTGCATTCTCTCTGGAAATGTTCAAACTGTATATAATTATAGCATAATAGACACAGTTGAGGTGTAAAAAAAAAAAAATATGCCTTGTAGTTCTTGCTTCATTTTCTATTTTCTGAGAGCATCAGGCATAAATATGAGACTTTCTCATTTTCGTCCTGTGGATAGAGAAATTTTATGATGTAATTTTTTCTTTCTGCAATATCATGTGTGAAAAACAATATGTCACATGGCTAGGTGAGGGAGGACATCATGGTAGAGGATTTAGGGATCTGCATCAAGATGACAATGTGAAAGTGTCGCAGATTCGTGTCCTACTGGGGAGAAGAAAAGATGGAAAGATTATAACCTGCCTTTTTTTTTTTCAATGACTTAATGGTACCATCCCTTTTTCAATCAGGAAACCTAACGTTGAGCCTTCTGACAACAGTGAATATATCTAAGAGGTCTGTGTATGTTATGCACATTATAAAGAACCACTGGCAGACAAAAATCGGATGAAGACTAGGTAGAGATGCCGCTGTATGGGCAAAAGTTCCAAATTACAAATTTCTAACACAAAAATTCTTCTCATCAAACTGGGTATCTACTTGAAGCCAAAATAATCCTCCTTTCTTTTGTTTGAAATGCTACATACAGTCAGGCACGGAAAACTTGTTTTTCTCAGGGATTGAAAAATTGTTAGAGATTTCCGTGAAGACCTTTCCTACTAGGGAATAGATCGAATGCTATGGAGACTTAATCATGACCACATTAATGTGGTCCGATTTTAATAGTTTTCTAGAATTAGTGCTCCTAAGTTCATTTTCATGACATCATTCATTGTCTTTCGGACCACATGTTCCCCACCACATCACTGTGTATGCATCACGTCATGTAGGCTATAGTTATTCCTTGCAATACAGTACAGGCCTAGACCATCACCCCACTCAATCAAACCAACACTCCCTCTCTGTGATTCATCTTCAGTGAGACCAAAATTTAGACTTACACCATACACTACCTACCCCTATCTCTCCTGAATACTTTGCCTTATCATCAAAGTCTGGGGCAAGCAAGACCAGGCAAAAAATGGGCCCAGTCACAAATTTCTGCTGCTATGATGATAAAACTGTTTGAGAAATCAGTGTTGATTGTTTGAGAGTGCTGTGTTAATAATACAAAGAAGACAGAGAAATTTAAAAAGGGGCCAATAGTGGTGTTCGACATTTCCATGAATTCGAGATTTCCGTGTTAGAGGTTTCTGTGCTTGACTGTAGTTGGTAAAAAAAATTACTGGATGAAATCAGTTGGATGCTGAAGGGGATTTCATTCGAAAAATTGGATTTTTCTGAGCATAGAGTCACAGGAGTTAACTTTGAATATTTCTGCCTAGTTGTACCTAAATATATTTTTTCAATAACATCAACATCTTTCATTGGCATCACTAATTCAATATAAGAAAAATTTAACATCAGACTTATCTTAAGTGATTGCATAAGATACAAGCACTAATGCTAAATAAAGCCACTTTCCAGATTGTTTCTCTTGGTAGGAACAGGAACTTTCAATCCTTAGTGACTCACACTTTCCTATGACTGAATGAAGTATTTAAAGTGTCTCTCTGATCAAATACATTCTTTATATTAGCTTTCTTCACTTTGTTCTAGCAATGATGGTATTTTATGGACTTAAATGTGACCAAATTGACTTTTGTTCTTTTTTTATATGGAATATATTCAATGCACAATATTATGAAAAATTCACGATTAAATGAAAAAGTTTTTGTTTTAATTTTTTTTTTCACAATTTTCAGTTTTGCCCGTTTTAAAATAAAGAATAAAAATTATTTTTTCCTTCTTACAACGCTTGATCAGATTGTACCTTATGTGGTTAGCAAAGAGAGGTAATTTGGCTGATGAAAAGATGTTTCAGTGGATGAATACCAAACAGCAGTTAATCCACTTTCTACCCTTTATGATAGATAGTTCATAGAAAGTTTAAAAACTTGTGTCGAATGTGCTCAGTGCGAACAACAGGTGACACTGACAAAAATGGCAGAATTGAGCTTTTGGGTTGTTAATACATACATTGAATGAAAAAGCATGGTTTAGATCATTCCTCGAACACAGATGGTATTATATCTTTGAGCTTTGCTATGAAACAAAGCAAAATTGAATTAAACCAGACTAGAACAGATAACATAAGATCAAAAAAATTTTCACATATCCAATTAATTGTTTTTAAACTTTCCTGATGCAACAAAGAAACAACAGAACAAATGTACAATACTTTTCACAGACATATCTTCAAATGATTTTGTCTGCAATGGCCCCTTGACTGTACTGCTTTGAACCTCAAAAGAAAAATATATTTTTTCTTGATCTCCTTTGCAGTTTTTATTCATCACATCATTTAATAGGAACTGTGAAATATTTTTTGCTCTTAATTTGAAAGTTAAAAATATCCACTATTTTCTCAACAGTTTTGTTTTCCATCATCCTCACCACAATCTTTTAAAATTTCAGTTAAAGTCATCTTTTAAATCTCAATTCATCTCTGAAAAAGAGGCAGCATTTTCAAATATAGATGACGTTCTCCATGTGACATGTTTCTCTGGGTAAGAGCCCATTCTTTGGCTAGGGAATCTGATCCCATGTTGTGAATTAATATACTTGGGATGGAACCGGCAATATCGGAAATAACAGATGGAGTTTGCTGTTATGTTTGCTTTAACCACTTCACTGCTACGCCATGTTGTAGTTCTGTGCTAAATAAGTAATGATGCAGTCATTTTGTTCACTCTGCCTGCTGTTTCCCTCCACCAGTACTCAGTCCACCTCACTGAGTATGGGCCAATCACATCTGTCCTCTACTTTGCCACAAGCAAATCAGAGCATAGACTATTACTCAGTTGTTTTATGTCTTTCAACCTCCTTACTGGTGATTATTTCAATATAGACTATTATTCAATTCATATGAAGAAACAAATTGTCCGTCTCATTTAGACTCTTACAGCTCCCTGATCTACCAATCCTCAGTTTGTGGCCTCTATTAAGATTCTGCATATAGGAATAAACATCTGATCAATGGTCAAAACAGAGAAGTAATTGTTGGCTTTCCCATTCACAAGACCAATTTTTGATGGGTAGCAGTGAAGTGGCTATAATCACCGGATAACTGTTATTGCACGAATCTGGCAGTGATCAAAGGACATTTAGTTTCTGTATGATAGAGGCTTTAAGTTGTGAAAAAATGACATGAAGCACAGATGTGTCAAAAAATGAACTGTCAGCAATATAATGCTTTATCTGGTAGATTGAGAACAAAACAGTATATCAAACAATATTTATTAATCAACTGCAAGAATCAAATAACAGACAACAGAAATTTCAACATTATTTACATATCATGGATCAAAAAACACATCTGATCAATCACATGAGACTAAATTGTACAGAAAAGAAGTACATTTAATATTGAAATAATAAACCCTACTTGCATCAGTACACAGATGACATACTTTTATGGCATAAGCCATCTGTTCTACATCCAAAAAAACCTATCCAGCCCAGCATCGAATTTCCTCTCACTAAGACAATTTTCTGCACCAGTGAAATTTATTATCATCCACATTATTTGAATTGGAATAAGTATGAGAATGGTAAAGGGAAAGCAAATATGAGCTTTGGTATATTAATATCCAGATCAACAATTTTGTTTTTCTTTGTCAGATGAAAAAAAAGAAGGAAAAAAAATGGATGAAATAATAATTGAAATATCATAAACAGTATTTTCCATAACAACAAATTAATGCTGAAAATTCATTAACTGTCACAACTCTTTGACTACCAATGTTCTTTCTGTTAAAATTCTGATAACTAAATGTACCCATATATCCACTTTCTGTGATTATTCTCAATGAAGACACAAATTCTTTTTACGCCAATACGGCTACTTGATTCCCTTAAGTTGACAAAGATCACTGGTATTATCACAGAGGAAAGAGCAAAATGAACTTTGGGAATTCTGGAACAGTAAAAAATGACAAAACACTTACTTGGAAAGCTACTGAGGGCAGATATAGCAATTCAATTAATAAAAAATGCCCCAAAAAATGTATCCACTATAAAACAACTTCAAACACTGACAAGGGCAAATAAACCATGGTTTAACAGAAGAAAAAAAACAACAAAAAAAGATATTTATCTAAAAAACAAAAACAAAAAAAACTCAGAATTCAAGACTGTCCATGCCTATATCCTTTTAGTAAACATTTAACTCAATCCCTACTGGGCCCTTTTCCATGATTAGACAACATCATTTTGAGTGCCCATTTTTTCCCTTCATCTCACTTACAAAAATATTTATTTCCCCAAGTATGTTTTAAATAAGGTACAAATGTTGCATATCAAAATGCAGGTATTTAAATGGGGTTTGAATTTATGTAGATATATATCTGGTGGAAAGAAAGAAATATACTAAAAACTAGCATAGAAATGACATCGACAGCTGAAGAAAGAAAAATGAATGCTAAAATTCCAACTTACCATCTAAATATTTCAGCAACCAGTAATCCATTAGAACTGGAACTATATTAAGCACAATAATGGCTAAAATTTCAACAACTGATAATTTCTAAAGTCTGTATTTGTGACTCCGTACTATTTAAACAAAACCTCATTTTTAAAAAAATTCTGAATAAGCTAATGCATTATGTCTTATAGTTGTTTTTTATACTTGACCTCCAGAACACTGTTTTTCCAACTAATTATAAGTATTGTTGGCAGTATGATGAAATCAGCCATGTTTCAAGAGACCAAATTTTACAAATCTGGTACAAATTTTGATCTTAATCCAGACTGAAATGAATTTTTCTTTCACTACACCTGTGTGAAGTGGGATTTTAAAAATGTTTATTTTAGTTAAATTTGTCTTTGAAATAAATGTCTGATTTTGGCACATAGCTAATTTCATTATGCCATCAACAGCAGGTCAAACTATGTAAATGGGTAAATACATGTAATAAACAAGCAAAACGAAAGACTAGAAGACAGCAACTATTTGAAGTCTTTTACGTTCCCCGATTCCAATCAAATAAATACAGCAATATGGCGCCAAGCAGACTATATGCTCCTTATGTGTACAGTGAAAAATTTTTAAAAAGTGCTAACAGAAAATCTAATGATATCTTTTACCTCTCAATATTTATGAGTTTTGTCACCAAGGAGATCTAAAGATATCTGGAAAAAAACAAAAACAGAGAGAGAGAGAAAAATCTTAAAATCAAAGCAGCATGCCGTGCCTGTATCAAACGACGAAGAACAGGATGATAATGATGAGAAGGACCAGAGATAATACTCCTATGGCACACCACTGTCGTCTATCTGCAAACAGAACAATGGGAACAGAATGATAACACCACTAGACAGCCCCTTGTTTGGTATTTCTTTAAAACTGCCAAAAATGCATTCTGTCATTTTCAAAAATTTAGAATAAAGACATTTCATTAAAGCAGTAAAAATTGATGAAGAACAAATTATGTACTTCTCATTAAAAAAGATGGAACTTTCTTCTTTTTTCTTGAATAAAAATATCTGTCTTGCGCCCAGAGCAAATGAGTCGGAAGTCACGCCAGGAGATTTCAAGTTATGGCCGTTTTTAACTATTTTCCAACTGAGATACCAAAATTTTTTATTTGTTTTCAACAAAACGAAAATTCAACCTTGTCTTACCTGAAAAAAAAAATTTGGTATCTGAGTTACAAAATATTAAAAACAGCCACAACTCGCGATTGCCCGGAGCAACTTCAGATTCATTTGCTCTGGTCGCAAGATATTTGTATTTTTGGATTACTATTTATTCATCCTTGACTCCCATAATTTTAAAATTTCTCTCTCTTGTTGTTATTTTGTATGAAAAAAGCTTGACAAACATTTGACCAAAGTGATAAATAAAAAATAATAATAATAATACTGAAAGTTGAAAATTAACAAATCTTAAACAACATGGAAATGTGTTTCAAAAGACATCTCATTCAATGATAACCAGCCACATGTTTGTGATGATAAAATCATCTGACAGGAGTTGTCTCATAGCAGTGTGGATCACAAGCAAGATCTGAAGTGTATGCAAAACTTACCATTTGACATATGCATGACTTTGGCCATCTTTTTCATTGTCTGGTCCATTTTGCTCTCTGTGTTGTCCATTTCATGGTGGAATTCGTCCAGCATGCTGTGGGAGAGACAAAGGCAACAGTGACAAATGATCACAAATCCACCATTCTTAGATGGCCCATTCCATGAGACGTGTGCTACATCTGAACACTACTTTTTCACCTTTCCAATTTCATAAAAGAACTATTCAATGAAATATATTTTACCAAAAACTTTTTACCTGCAGGAAAATAACCATTTTTTAAGTTTTTGTCTTCAACAAATGAAAAGGATTGTGATCTCTTTGTCAGCATGATACCAAAGTGGCGTGACGTGTGTTATATGAAGAAAAATAGCGTTTCTAGTTTTAATCAAACATCTGTCAATTTAACCAAAAGTAATGGGATCATTTTAACCTGCTTATGATATAATGTTTTAAAATGATTCTTTTGAATACAAGAGAGTCCATATGTCATAATTCTGATATTTAAGAGAGATAAACCCAAAAAGCAGCGTGATGTGTGTTACATTTTTTGTGTGTTACATCTTCAAATTCAGATTTTTGTTTTGTGCTTGAGATCTACATTTTAAGTTTTTTGTCCACTGCCTGTCACAAATCAAGATGGCAAAAAGTGACAAAGCAGGAATGCTTCCTCTGCAACAATTTCAAAACATGAGCACTCATTTTTATTCAATACAGTATGATAATCTATTGCAAGGCATATATGTAATATGCATTTAAAACTAAATTTCACAAATTTTACTTGAATTTAATGATGAGAACTCAGGAAATAGAAAAAAAGTCATGCCTTACTGGTTGATAAATGAATGTCAAAATTATAGTACAGTATACTGTGAGATGAAGAGAAGACTAAGTGGGAAAAATATAGCACACTGCACTGCATCTTAATCTGAACATTTATCTACAATATTGAACTTTATTTTCATCAGTTTGTAGTAGTACTTTGACTGTCCTATGGTCTTCCTCAGCTGCTCTAATAGATGAGTGATTGATATTGGGAGTGGCAGTGCATGGGAGTTGATGAGGGCATGTCGAGGATAATCTTTGAAAATCAAGCATGAGAATAATACATTGCTTTGGACTGACTGGCAAAAAAAAAACATTTTTAACTGTTTTAGGATGCTGCTTCCTTTCTCAAGTACATGATAATTAACAAGTGTTAATTAATATCTTGTTTTCCAGCTCCCATTCCTGCTGAGAGGAAAAGGAAAACTCAGAAAAAAGAAAGGCAGGGATGATCCCGACTTCAAATTCTCAGAAAGGATACACGCTGAACAGAAAGAAATGGGCACAGGGAATGTCAGCAGAGGAACTGAAAGTTCATTGCTAGAGAGGGGGTGAGACACCAAAAAATGCTGGCTCTTAAAGAAGAAAAAGATGCAACAGAAAGAATTGCTAGAGACCAATGACAATTTGAAGACACCACCATTGATATGGAGGGAATTGGATCCAAACAAACACTCACTAGACCAGTCACTTAAGTCTGAACAAGTTTCCAGTGTCTCCATCAAAAGAAATTGCAGCTTTCCAACATGTTGCCAAAAGAGTTGGTGTAAATCTAGCAGAGAAAGTGAATCTGCAAAATCAGTGGTGACTATTATGTCAAGATGTAATGTGACTGGTCAAAATTCATTAGATTTCACATAGGCAACAAACTTCGTGCATGTTATACATACGAATGTTCCAGTCAGAGAGTGATGAATGCATAAGAAAAAGAAAACCCATGAGATGGAGTGAAAGAAGTGCTTGGTATTAAAAAGATATGACTGCAAAGTGTGTCCAGGAGAAGTGACAGCTCTTAGGCTGAATGACAGTTTACAAGTGTCAGTGATGAGAGTCTCTTTGGCAGAGACTGGAAGTGACCAGAGACAAGGGGTTTTTTTAACGCTACAAGCAACATTATGAAGAAGACCTCCACCAGCTCCAGTTGATTCACAGGCTCAATTCAAATTTGAAGACCAAATAATGTGTTACATATTCTGTGTGCCATACGTCACAATAGCTGTAACACACATCTTTTTTGTTCAAGTCTACCATGCACAGGGTTAATTTCAGGATATCACTTTATGTATTTATCAATGTCTACTAGTAAAGGGTTATTTCTCTCAAATCGGTTTTCATCTTCTTCAAGTAAGTAGAGCTTGAGACAAACAGTTTGAAGTAGAGCGTGAACATGATAATTGCAATGTTGATTGGTCACTTTCTAGTCAAAACCTGTCACAGTATTTCAAAATTTTATTCATTTTCATGTCAACCTCATGCCAGAGCCATATTAAGCTGAATAAAAAATTGATTTCATCAATAATCTGATTCCAAAGGGACCAGGCAGATATTGGGGTTTTACTTCCTTCCATTACAGAAAAAAAAGACCGCAACTTAAGAGCTTATCAAAAACATAAAACCCATCATGATTCTTTATTGCTTACTATAATTTTGTCCATGAACCATTTCAGAAAGTGAAACATAGGTTTTTGAGTTGATCTTTGCAATTTCATTTTTTCTTGTTTGGGTTGACCTTTCATGGGATGGACCATATATATATATATATACTAATCATTATACATGCATATGTCCTTCAGCCCAAGATTATGGTACTTTTCTATAATACACTTCCAGTTTACGAAAACATAGTGAACTGATGTGCACGACAATGCCACATCAATGCAGGATAACATTGTGGTTTGTATTGGAATTCGTGTAAGAATCAAGAAAATCAAAAAAAAGAGACTACAATGTAGCTTGATCCATCTTGGAAAACAGAAGCAGGATAAAGCTTGGTAAAGTAACTCTATCCCTAAAAGTGTCAAATTCCTGATATATTCAAATATTTCCTTATTGCACTTTATATTTCAATTACTTTCCAAATAACATACAACACAATAACAAAGTAATTCTCTTACATTGTCATTCAGGTCTACACTGTCATTTCCCGGAAAAGGATTAAATATCATTTCTGGCACTTTCTATGGACATTTCCAAGGTTAACCCTCTTCTGATATTGGAGAGCTATCTAAGAAAGGTCCAATATCAGGCAATGAGAGCAACTTTATTCCATCCCCTGCCAAAACTTTTTTTTCCAGTAGAGGCTTTTTTTCCCCTCATTCCAATTAAAGGGGAAAAAACAGTAAAAAAATTTACTTCTGTTATGAACTGTGTGAGCTACTGGATGGATAACTGCATTTTATCAGACCCCTACATTAACGCAAAAATAATAACCCGATAGCGCAGAAGATAGCAAGAGGAAGAATAGAAACTCCAAAACTACCACCAGATAAAATTAAATGTAAATATATGCGGAAAAACAAATACAATGGTCCACATAATGCTAGAATGTTCCAAATATAAAAACGAAAGAGAAGACCTATTAAAACTAATGACAAACAGGGGAGAAGACCACACCCTGCATAACAACTTTAAAATAAAAGCAGACGAAAAACATCACTCGGGATGCTAGGTTGGAAAGAGCCCAACTAAAGTAAACAAAGGGAAATCAGAAGTCCAAAGACGGGTAAGGGTAGAGAGGAGGGATGAAGTAAACTAATAATTTGGAAGAGGGCATAACGAAAGAGAGGGAAAGGGGAGAAGGTAGAATAGAAGGAAATCCATGCGGGCAGTAAAACACCAACAATAACAAACGAGTAGTGGGAGGGGGGAGGAAGGAGGGAGTAGAAAAGAAAAGAACACCGAAAGAACTCTATAAATTTCCAGGGGTCTCCAGATGGACCGAGTAGTCCCTGCACTTTTCTGGAAGGAGACTCTAGACCCTGCCGACATGGAAATTTGCCAGGAAACGAGATTGCAGTATCTTCGTTGAGTTGATTCGTGAACACTGGTGAAGCCAAGTAGTCTGACTTGTTCCCCCCCTATCAGAGATGCGGATCCATAAAATACTTTGTGTTATCGCTCGAGAGATGGAGACACAGACGAAACTAAGTAGTTTTTCGTTGTCCTCTGCCAATCGAGATATGCGAGGTGGTAGATAGAGCCCCATAACCCATTGCGACCTAGGGATTCCCCAATATGCACATAATGTATATAAAAAAAATATCGTCAAAATAAATACTGTAAACCCTGTCTAAATGAATGTCGTAAAATTAAGTGCAACGAATCATGATTATACATGTTTGGTACACGTGAGTGTGTGCTGTGAGCAGTGTTTAGTGGGTCGCCAATGCACTGGGCCCATGCGGGTGTGTGTTGTGAGCATAGCGTTCTGAGATACTCTAGCATTTTGTACGGGACATTTCTAGTCAGATCTTGTGTGTGTATTACGTCACGTATGTGCGCACTACGTCATGGTTCTATGTGTGCATCACGATAATAGTGGTGACGACTAGTATATTCGGGATGGCTCAGGACTGTGAGAACTTGTAGCTTCGGGAGAGTTCAAGCCGTGCTGTTGTCTATATAAGGGCTCAGCCAAGGAAGTGCGAGAGGAGAGCAGGAAGTAGAATGCAGTGAGAGCTGTGTGCATCGGAGTTAGACAGCTGCCCTGAAGATTGTATTGTTACCAAGCACCTGCAACAAATTCTGCATTATTTCAATGTCCAGGACTCCTGTTCTTATTTCTCTCTTACTGTGTGGTCTCGTCCGCATTCACCACCTGATCATCACTTACAATGTCACAACTAAGATCCATTCACATTTGAGAGTTCGTGACATTAAGCATACCAGGGAAATAAGAAATAAAGGCCGAGGAACTCATCCCTGTGTAGAGTAAGGAAAAATAGAGTAGGAGATAGGGACACAAGGGACTTGTACATCCCAAAACAAGAATACCAAGAGACCCACAAGTGACCAAAACTTTTTTCTTTTAAAGAGATTTTTTTTTTTTTTTTTCCTTTTTTTTCTTTTTATTAGGAAAAACATGATTTTTTTTGTTAAAACAAAAACCTGTCGAGATAATCTCTATTTGGAGGTTGAAAGACCTATTACAGAATGTAACGTACATTAATAACCATGTGCTTACTTGCTGATTTATCAGTTTCCTATGACAGACAAGGGGCTACATATAGTATCCGCCTGAACTTATTTGTACTTGCGGTAAAGCTTATTGATGCAAATGTACTTGTTACATAATGGAATTCTCAACCTTATAATAAAATTGATGATTTTGAATTAAGCAACGACCACAGACCTAATTTTGTGCTATAAGAGCTACAGCTCACAATCACAGGAGTTACAGGCATATATCACAGTCCAATGTACAATGTAACTTGGTGCAAATGTTCAGAAACTTCACACTGGGGTAGCAAAACAATAAGGCAATAACTGCTGAAGCAATGGTTGACTCAAATGTTGATCATTTATAAGTGATCTCACAATTTCAATGCTTGGGGATAAACCATGCTATCATAGGACACAAACAAAAATGACACTTTGTTTCTCATTGGATCAGCATTCTGTTTACACCATATACAATTCAGACAACTGACAATTTTCATATGATCAAAAAGTTTTATATGGCATTTGTTTGTTTGTGTTGGGATTCAACGGCACATCAGCACGATTACAGTTATATTGTGCCAAACATGGTGATACATTTACACGTCAAGAAGAAAAGAAGGAAAGTGGGACAGAAGACAGGAGCAAGGAGAATAAGAGATGTCACCCCTGGAATGTCGAGGGTGGCATTCCATGGGAGACATCCCACCGAGCTTTCACCACCTGCAGATTTGCTACACTGGTGACAATGATGTGATTTAAGCACATAACTTTCAGGTCTACTATAAAGCAAACAAAGCTTCACTATTATTATACTGTGACTATGAGTGTGCACCATCCACTTGGAACCTTTATTTTGCCATGAAATTACTCCACATGCAGATGGACATGGTGACAGACATTACTTCATGACCTGAACCACAGCTTCATAACCTATTATTAATTATACATGTATCTAGCTACTTACATATTTTGATCTTCTAGTTCATTGCCAATCTGTTGACTCATGTTCTTCAAAACTCCCACACTGGATCCAATCATATCAAGCTGATCATCTTGGGAGCGAATCAGCAACTGAAAAGTACGATAACAGAGAGACATTTACATCTTATGAGTGGACTGATAAATGAGAATTATCAAAAGAGACAAAACATTAAGTCAATCGAGTCTAATCCCAAGAACATTGCGGAATCACATGTCATCTGTCAAAGAATGGATGCCGCAATCCCTACATGATGGACCTTTAGAGCCTTATTTCTCCATTTGAACCACCACACAGAAAAAAACATCAATAATTTTCTGCAGACATTTTGTTTCAGTGGCTCTACCAGAAGTGGTTGTTTTAGTGGATTACCTTATCTAGACAAAACTAGTTAAACAACATTATTTTTGCCAGGAAAACTATTGTACTAATTTCAAAATGGCAAACGAAAAATGCCACTTGAAGTTATTGGTGGATGTAGTAATTCTAGTGACATACTGAATTATTACGACTCTGATCTAGACCCAGCGATTTGTAAAGAAAACAACAAAAAATGATATAGAAAAACAGTTCTGCAAGCATTAAATTTTGTTGTTGTTTTTTTTTTTTTGAAAATAACAACAAATAAACTAAGATCAATAAAAACAATTCTGCAAGCATTAATTTTTTTTTTTTTAAAATAATAAACTAAAATAAAATCGATAGATCTATACTTTTTCATAAAGTTCTGTAGACTGACACATATGTAATTGCACTGATGTTGTGTAGGTACTTTTGGTGTTACAAACGTGTACTCAATCCTTGAAAATTGCCAGACTTTAGTGGTTGTACATCTAAAAATAGCCCAGATTCAAGTGAGTTTTTATTCTACAAGCTAATCAAAAACTCAAAAGCAACAAGAGAAATGCCAAGTTAATTAATATTTAGAAGATTATGAATTATAATATCTACATTGTGGGAATGAATTATTAAAAAGGATTATAGGCTAGAAAGATTGGAATACTAGTGGTGACAGCAGTTCATCACTTTCAGATGTCACGCATACACATAACCTATGGCACCAATTATTGTGCTATCTCTGATACCGTACATTTCTGGTTTACAAACACATGGTGAACCCTTGCATCCTGCTTATACCCCACCAATGCAGAGTAATAATGTGGCTTGTCCTGGCATTTTGTTCTAAGTATCACATTGGCAAAGTGTGATGATACTTCAAGATATGTTCAGTCATTTTCAGAAATTGAAAACGAAGTTTGGTAAAGTAATTTTAAAACTCGTCTAGCACTACATTAACCAACTGGTTAACATTTGGTTTGGTAAAATCAGACCGAGCATGAGGCCTGATATCCATATCCTCTGACATAATAATAAACTTCAAAGGAGGAACAATGAACAAGAATTTCGTACACAAGATGGAATATCATATTCTCAGTTTTAATTTCATTCTCCAACACTACTTTTTGACATTCCTGTAAAGCTTATGGTAGTATATCCCATGAAACAATATTTAGTAAGTTTAATTCATATGAAAAAATCTTAGATTTGGTTCTTACACGCTTACTTTTTGCTGTTGCTGAGTATCACTGATGTATCGTTGATTTGCTTGCTCCATTTCCTCATCCAAGCGTCTGTATTTGTCTTGAGGAACTTTGGGGCCATTTGCTGAGGACAGGCTTTGCTTTGATCGGCCATCATCTCGTTGCACTCCACTGGGACTCTGAATTTGACTTTTCATGTCCTAGAATATGTTCAGATGAAAAAATTATGCTGGCACACGAAGGCTTGATGGTAGATTTTTGTTTTGTTTACTTACACTATAATATCAGTTTCATAAAAATACATTTTTTGATAAGCTCAGAATTTAATGAGAAATCTAACTACATCAAATCAGCTACTATTAGATAAGATGAAGGTTAATTTTATTTTCAAAATATATATAAATAATAAAAAATTTAGAATTTGCTGCTAAGATAAAGAGAACAAAAAATGGACACTTATTTAACAGGTGAACAGATACTAACCCGCACAGTCGTTTTTGTCTTTTCCACAAAATTTCTTCTCTCTTGCAATTCATATTCAGAGATTTTGAATTTTCTAGGATTCTTTTCAACAATACCTGACATACAGTTAAGGCAAATTTAAACAATGTCATCTTGCACAGTACACTCAATAGAAAAAAAACATTTCACTTCATAGTTATGTATTTTTTTTTGTGAAGAGCTGACAGACATGAGCTCCATAAACCTTTTTTATACTGCTTCTTTCACTTACCCATTTACTTGAATGAATACCAAATCCGTATCATTTTTAATTTGACTTCTATGTCTTGACATTTACCAACTCTTTCATTTTGATGTGCCAAATATTCAGAGCAGTAACTTTGAGATAACCTCCACCAGGAGGTTGAAAGACATACATAGAACGCAAAAGCAATAACTTTTGCTAGCTTGATGTTCCGACCTTTCATACTGATTTCATGATACAATTTAGAAAAACCCCATCTATATTTCTTTCTGTCTGTGCACAAAACATACAAATTTCAAATACTCATTCAACTGTCTACATCAGTGGAAACCTGGCGCAGAATGCAAGGAATCTCCTTTTCTCAGCAAATCTGACAGTACTGCGAAGAGGAACGGCGGGATCAGACCCATCGCCATCGGCAACGTGTTCCGACGCCTGGCCTCCAAGGTAGCCTGCCGGCCGGTGATCAATTCAGTCAAGATGGAGTTGGCCCCTGTTCAACCTGCTGTTGGCGTCCCAGATGGCTGCGAGGCGGCCGCACATACAATTCGAGCTGTTATCGACAACGGTCTCATAGAGAACGACGACTGACGCATTCTTGTCAAACTTGACATGAAAAATATTTTCAATTCGGTCCGCCATGATCACCTCCTCGAAACATGCCTTCGCCGCTGTCCGTCATTGTACCCCCTGGTTCACACGGCATACGCCAGGCCAAGCTCTCTCTTAACTGCTGACGAGATCATCGAGTCTGCATCTAGCATCCAACAGGACGATCCACTCGGTCCACTTTTGTTCGCTCTCGCCATCGATGACATTGCCCGCTCCGCTGATTCTCCCATCAATGTCTGGTATCTGGACGAAGTGACTATCGGCGGTCCGCTCAACTCTGTGGTGTCCGATATTCGGAAGATTGTCCTGGCTTTGGCAGAAATCGGCCTTGTTGTCAATCCCTCGAAGTCGGAGATCATCAATGCTGCGTGCGATGACAACCATTTTGCCTCCGCAGTGCATTCGATCCGACAAGTCTTTGATGGAGCCGAGATTACCAATCGCGATGATCTCTACATCCACAGCTCACCGATTTGCCATCCCGCCATCATCACCAACCTCATCAGAAAGACAGATACGTTGAAGATCCTGACTGAGCGCCTTTAGTCTATCGACAGCCACCCCACCCTCTTCTTACTGAAGAACTGCTTAACCTTACCTAAATCTCTTCTGTTTTCAAAGCGCGCCGTGTTACACAGCGCGAGATGAATTGAACAAAATTGACACTGCTGTCCGGGAGAGCACCGAAGCCATATGCAACACCCAGTTCGACAACTCTGGTTGGATACAGATCTCTCTTCCCATTGGCCACGGCGGTCTCGGTCTTCGCTCAGCCGTAGATATCGCCCTGCCAGCATATGGCTCGTTGGTTTACGCCAGTAAAGCCCTCGTTGAGGACATTCTTCAGGATACCCTCGAATCTCTTTTCGAACAACCGCTTGCACAGGTCACATCATCCTGGTTTTTCTACGCCACCACCTTGACCGACCAAACAGCGGAACTGGGATGAAATCCAATGCCGCCAAATCGCTGAGGAACTGAAGCCGACTCTGTCACAACACAGGTTCACATGCTTTGCATCGGTTGCATCTGAACATAGCGGTGACTGGCTCAACCCAGCTCCTTCTACGGCCATCCGTAACCATCTTGATGACGAAGCAGTGTGGATGGCTGTCGCTCTACGGATTGGCCTCCGGATCTGTCAGCGACACCGTTGTCGCTGTGGGGCCATGGTGGACGAATTCCGTCTACATCCCTTGTCATGCCGCTATATCGCCGGTAGAATCCTCCGTCACGTCGCCGCCTCAACGATGTCATCAAGGAGCTCTCGATTCTGCTGGCCTGTTTTCTGTCTTCGAACCAGTCGGCTTGGACCGAGGAGACAGGCGTCATCCGGATGGAGCTACCGTTTTCCCCTTCGAAAACGGCAAGTCCCTCGCTTGGGATGCCGCCTCCGTGGACTCATTTTCGGTGGGCAACATTTGTTCAACTGCAGTCAGTCCGGGAACAGCCGCCCGAAAAGCAGAGGAGGTGAAACACCTGAAATACGCAACTTTGTCAGACCACTTTCATTTCCTCCCAGTTGCTGTTGAGACGTCAGGCGTGGTCAGCCCTTCTGTTATGAGTCTATTGCGTAAAATCGGCAACAGAATTTGGGCGGCAACTGTCGAGCCAAGACAGACCCAGTGGCTATTTCAAAGAATCTCCTTGGCGATCGTGCGAAGTAATGCCTTCTCTATTATCACATCAGCAAGACAGTTGTCACTGTCGCCCGAAACCAATCAACTCCTGTGAACTTACGTTTACTTTTATGAGATAGATTGGCTGATCATCTCCGGTCTTGCATTGAACTATACTGTCTTTGGAAAAGGATAACTTTCTCTGCTCAAAATTCATGAACTGGGCTTCTTCCCCATTTAACCTATATTAGAATGCATTTCATAATTATGGTAATAGGGTTTGAATGGTAACAGGACTTTAAAAGCCTCTTTGATATTGCTAGATTGATAAGAATATAATTAAATTGCGTTATTAATTGCCTTCAAGTCATGTAAATTGCTTGTGCTTGCTGGTCTGCAGAGGACTAAAAGATCTTGGCTGTGTAATAAAATAGCTCATTCTTATTTTCCCAAAGTCATCATATTACCAGTTTTGTACTGGTTACAAACTGCCCATATTTACGCCAATGCCTGTCTCCATGTGATTTGAAATTAATTGCCTCTGGAGCTGTCTTTATGTTTTTGCCAGTGATAGCTCTCAATGGGTGAAAGCTTGTTGTTTTTGTTGGCTTTAAATTATAAAACTAAAATAAAAAATTAAAAGCAAAAAAAAAAAAAATGTCTACATTAATATACAATTTGAAGTGTTCTTTCCTAAGTCAATTGCAGTAAATTTTAGTACTCTGTTAAAAGAAAAAATAAAATCTGTCCTGATATGCATAAAAATCTGTAGCAAACTATTGATAAAATCACAGATTTGTTTGCTAATTCTCAAGATATTCAAATATTTACACTCAGCACATCTCTTCCTTATGTTTACTTCTATTAATAATATCATTTAGCAACTGCTAATGAAAAATTTCCCTTTCAAATTAACTGTTTTTGGTTTTGTGCACTGGAAAGTGCTATCTCTTCAAAGCATCATGCTTTTTTAATTTTTAAAATCGCTCCATAAATAAAAAAGTTATGAGATCTTAAAGGCTGGCAAAAATGGGGTATGCTTATATTTATATAGAAAAATATTCTCAAAAACTGGACCTTTCCACAGCAATTTTTTTCTGGGAAATTGTCGTATCTTGGTATTCAATTTGAGTTAGGCAGGGAATGATACTTGGCATACTTTTTGCTAAAGAATCCACTGCTGCAACAGAAATGTGACAATTCTTTTAGTTTCTGAGCTGTGACTAAAAATTAAATATGGCATTGATAATCATCACATATTGCTGAAAATGAAACTCAACAAAGATGGAAGAGACGAATTTATTGCCAGAATAAATAATCACATCATTTGAATCTCTTGTTCCAAGTCTGAGTTTGAGCATGGTGTGAAAATCTTCTGTTTTCTTTGTGATATTTGACTTTCCTAACACTTTGCATGCCAAGCACAATACTCAACATTTCTGAAATTCATAAAAGTCCACCAAGTAATGAAAATACCTGTTTCAGGGACCTCCATATTCGTATCTTTTGAGGTGAACTATTTGAATCTTCCCTAACTCTGTTTTTCTACTGAAGTTTACAGACAACATGGACAGTCGCTAAATGTGTCCCAATGTTTTGGCAGTTGGCACGGAAAGTGTTAATGGCATCTTTTGTTTTTTTGGTTCTCACTAGTTTTCTCATTTTCTTTCTATGGCTTCCAACTTCCCAATTTTGCATTCTTCACCTTGGTTTCTTTCAGTTCTTGTTCCATTTGCTTGTTTTCTTGTTGATACTGACCAGCTAAGTGGTTATACTTGCTTTACTTTCCCCAAAGTCTTTCACATCGCAATATTCTGGTTTTCTCTCTTTTTCACATTTCTTAAGTTATAATATGCTTTTTTTTCTGGATGGGTCAGCAACTTTTTCTTTCATACTTTTCATGCCTTTTTCTCTAGAACAGAAGCCTGACATTCAAACTTAGAGATCCGATGTTGAGCAGAATTTTTTTTCTGTTATGCTGCCTAGGGACTGAATTTTAACTGAAGTCAATGAAGGGGGGTGGGGAGGGGGGGGGGGGTGAGAAGTGGAAATGAGGCAGCTTTAGTAATTTGTGATGATACAGAGTGGATGGAATCATGTGAAGGGGATTGTATGGGTGACACAAGTGTGCCTCAGGAAGCACAAATGTCTCTTGAGTCTCCAGTGACTCCCTCCTTAGCTTTCTTTATAATCCTTATACTTTTAGAGCGTAAACAGTGCCTGGAAGTACTGAAGTCCAAATAACATGACGTACTAGAAGGCAGTCTTGATACGGATGTGTCCTTATACATGTAAATAACTGTGCCATTCACTGCATCAGAGATCTAGAAGGCATAGATCTATTTTTCAAAGAGTTCGTCACTGTTCATGTTGGAAAAACCTAATGAATGAAAAATGCATAGGATGGTAGCAGGCAAAAGAATACTATTAGATTAGCATGTACGAGCAATATCAAATAAGTTGTCATTGTGAACAAACTGTTTTTATTGGGCCTGTTATAATTATGGCTTATGTGCAGATCTAGATTGGGTAATAGAAGCTCCTGACAGGAAATTCATAGAACTTGATCTATTTTCTCGTTCCCAGTTCAAAGCAAGCGCAATATTTTCATGCAAGCTGAAATGGGGGTTGGGGGGTGGGGATGTATAAATGACAAACAGAAAACTAGGCCACGACTGGGGAATCTTTTGACCGACTTTCTTGCTATGCCAGTTTTGACGTGGGTCAGGAAATATTTTCAAATGCTATGTAAACAGCACAAGATGTGAACATTTCACATTTCAAGGCAGCAAAGGAGAAGTATTGAACTCTTACACTGTCGACATCAAAAGTTGTGCTCTCTGTAGTTTGAGAAATGCCTGATAATGAAACAAAGACCACACAAATACAACAATTTACACTAAAGATAGAAACTTCAACGTCTGCATGTCATTAGACTGATCTATTTTCCGATTGGCTGCCAAGTTTTATTCATATTGATTAAGAAACAATGCCATAACAGCAAAGTGAAAAAGGGTAACCCCAACCTATTTTCAGTCCAAAAATAGACCCACCGGCAGTGATCAAAATCAGGCCCACAGCAGTGCGGCCGCAAAGCACTGCTATATCATTTGTATGAACAATTCAGAACAAGAACATCATGAAGTAAAACAATGAGTAAAGGATATCAACTGTCTCTTCTAAATCTTCCAGGTCCCATTCTATACTGCGCAAACTGTTTCTCAATTCATTTGTTGTGTATTCAAGTTCTTCTCTCGAAGATATTCCTCCACTCTCTTGTAATTCTCGCCATCTTGTAAACAGATTGCGGACAACTCCTAGAGCTTTCTGCACCTCACTGAAACAGAAAAGAACACAAATCTAAATGAATACACTTCAACTAATTCAACTAAAGGATTTGTTTTCAATCCAAATCAGTGGTATGTCTATTCCTTCCCATCCCATTAATAAATAATAAACTAAGGGAAGTTTTTATAATCTCCAGCCCAGACACTTGCCTGCATTTAGATCTTTGAGTATAAATGTACATCAAACCAATGGAAGGACACATTATTCAGAGATTTTTAAAAGTTTTATGGAGATTTCATATGAACCTCACACAGATGTAAAGTTTTGGGGGGTTTTTTGTTTTATCATTGGCCCAGTAATTGCGTTGTCACATTCAGGATAAGAAATTCTGAGTTGAAATCTTGACAGGGAAAGACAATCTGCACACATTCCTGACTTGACCCTGGTTAAAACGGGTACCCAATCAAAGACAAAAAAATGCTATTGCTATACTGAAAAGAATTTGAGCACCTAAGAGGCAGTAGCCTTGCATACTTCCCAGAAAGCTGAACGCTTCTATATTTATTTGCCTCGATTCTCTCCCTCTATATTTCAATCATTTTTAGACGCATAGTGAACAACCAATTATGAACTGACTGATGTAATGAACTAAAAGTTATGCCTCAGAGATAGCTTTTCCTTCTCTTTTTTTACAACAAAGTAATGAACTCATCTCATAACAGTTGTCCAGTCCATAGATGTACTAAAATAGCTTATTTTAGCACATCCATGGTCCAGTCTGACCCCAGATCCAGCCGAGTGCAGAACAGAATGAGTCAGGGAGATGAGCTCGAGAGCTATATCCCTTTCTATGCATGTGGTCAGCAGGCTACAATACTATCATGTATTACCATCAGCTATGTAACAATTTAACATTGTACTGTTCAAGTAAAGTAGGCTAACAAATAAAGTGCACTGTGAGAAAGACTGACCATGAGGCAGACAGTAGTGTGCAGGAATGTAGACCAACAGCGTGCGTCTGGCAAGTACACGGCTGTGCTATCCAAACTGACCATGTCACAGAAACTTTCGCTCCAATGTTTTGGTACTCGATATGTACCACTAACGTTTATGTTATGTTGTTAGTCCACTTTTGTCGTGTAATGTTTATGAAATGATTTTAGTACATGTGTTTCTAATCTAAGATCATGATCATATGCAATAAAATGCTTAATAAAATTTATATTATTATTAGGCCTATATGATTCTACCAAAATGCTATGAACTTCCTTGTATGGGAGAGCAATTGCAATGGATATGAAAAACTGCTGATATATTTATAAAGATATTTGCCAGCAGCTGTTAAAATTTTATATCAAGTAGTGTTCCACTGTATATTGTAAAAAAAAAAAAAATTCTCAACACTCTTCAAGATCAAAAGTAAACTCAGATGAAAAGAATTTAGAAAAGTTGTACTTAAACATTTTACCACATCATACTACATGTCTTTAACATTAAAATGCTACAATAAGACTAAATTCCAAAAGGAACCTTTTCCTGTTAGATTTCAGAGGGCTTTGAAAGTTAAAAGCAACTGCATAACTAAGGCCGTAACCTTAAATCCTATCTGTAATCCACACACGGTAGATCTAATCTTATATTTTGGGTGCAGAAACTTATCAGGATTTAGAATAATGAAGCCGAAGCTAGCAGAAGTGGACTCTGGATTAATTGCATGAAAATATTTCCTAATTAATGACTTAATATGTACAAATACTTACTCCTTTACCACGAAGAAAGGATCCTCAAGTGACATGGCGTTACTTTCTTCTTAATTTCCTTATGATGAGCTAGGTCTTTGAGATTTATCTGACAAAGGTAATGTATGATGGTAGATCTAGAATCTAGACTAGATCTAGATTTCTAGAGACTAGATCTGTCAGCATCAGCTGATACACAAGTGCACTAGATTCTGGCAGTGTTTGATATCTCAGATTCCTTTACTTTATGGAATTAATGGAGTTGTTGAAGGTAATTTTACATACAATGTTTTACCTAATGCCAATTCAAGATTTTCAAAACATTAAAGTCTATCAAGACAAAAGTGAATTTTAATTGTCATCCCCACTGGTGTCGAACCATAGTTTATTCATATGATCACTCCAACTCAATTCTCACATTCAGCCCTATTTGGTCCCTTTGATTGGCATAAACGACATTTTCGAAACTATATCAGTGCTCTGGGCCTATCACTGGAGACCGCTGATTTAACATTTTGCCAACGCGAATTAGATCTACTGAAGAAAGCTGTCTCTGTGTCCCTATCCTGACTATATGCTGGCTGCCATCTTTCTTAGCTTATTGACGTCATTGCAAGGGGGAATTCCTTGGGGGTTTTCCGCCCTATATTTCTCTGTACTTGCAAAAATGTTCGTCGGAACGAATCAGGAATTTAATTATTAATTTTATACATTCATCAGCTCTGTCTTCACAAAGTTCCAGCTGAAGCAATAATGTCTGTTTAACAATCTGGATATACATCTGTGATTCTTTATTTAATGCTGATTTTCTTGAGAATGTAATTTCTTCACGAAAGAGTTTGATTGAGTCTTCTTCTGCATAAAACTGCATCACTGGAGTTCCGAAGTTCCGCTCACTTATTATTTTTTACAACTGTTTAAACAAAGATGGCGGTATCCATGAAAATCTGATTGAGAACAAAATCACAACAGTGGAGATTCCACTTCAAGGCCACATCAGATATGGATATTGCCAGATCATGGCAGTTTCTAGAATCAGTCCTTTCCATAGACAAGGTACACATTTTCAACACAGATTTTGAATTGAAAAGAAAAAATCTAAAGTCTAGTTCTACACCATTCCTGTCCATTTTGGGATTTTGTTATTTGCTCACAGTGATCAATGTTCATTTTTTGTTTGTTTGTTGTTTTTTTTAATGAAGATTTTAGAAAGGAAGTAGATTCACTGTCAACCACAAATACATTGTAAGTTCAGAGTCAAGCGGTTTCTGGAAGTTGCTCTTCTGAAAAAGGAAATCTGCCTTCTCGAGTTTCATTTCATTTTGAGTCCGTTAGCACATCATCATAGATGTGCATTAGATCTAGCGTGCCTTGGTTTGGCCCCGTAGATCTATCAGAGTGGCTCGGCCGGTCACGGTTCACAGCAGGCCCACCGGCATCATGCACTTATGACTGCAGCAGCACGCAAATATCTTGTATTTAACCCCACAAGTGTGCCGCCTGTATATATCCAACAGGTGAGAATCGCGGATTTATACGGTCTGGTCTTTCCATGCCATGCCTGTCGCATTGCTGTGATATTTCTCCGCTTATCGATTAAAATTAGGTTTTATCGGACCCAGTTTTGTCAAAATGTCACTATTAGGTACGGCTATTTTTCAATAGTCAATGATTTTTTTTCTTAGAATAAGGTTGTGAGAAAGCCCATAGATAGAGCCGAATCCCAGCAATGGGTAGCAGAAAGACAGATGAAGAGAAATCAAAAGCCACAAGGCCCCCTCAAGTCCTCACAAATGATCTATAACTACAATCAAAAGAAACAGTCGTGCGGCGGAGAGTATCAAATGCATGTAGTCTCTACCATACTGAATAAGAATGCAGACTCCCCTGACCCACTCAGCAAGTTTTGCATTGATCAGCGATCAAGCTGTTGAGAGTACAAGAGTGAGCTATAATTGCTATGAATGAAAGGTAAAGTATCCTATGAATCTATTAGTTTATAATCAAATAGCTCTCTTGTGCTCTCACTCTATGCCGTCATTAGACCACATGTATGTATATCTTTGTGGTCACAGCTGCCCCCTCAACATCACTGGTCTTATCTAAGTCCACGTGATGAGAGGGATGATAGCTTGCAGTTTGCACTAATATTCTATAAGATGAACATAAATACACCCCTATGCAAAGTGGTTTAGTCCGGGCAGTTACATTAGGTTATGAACAAATCTGTAATGGAAATAGCCTGTATGACAAGAGGTGATAAATTTGACATCCAATTCACGTCTTTGTGAATACAACCCCTTCTCCTATCATCAGCTCCTTTCATATAATATATGTGAAGAAAGGGTGAGGGGAGGGATTAGAGGAAGACATTGGTCAGTATGGTAGTCAATCTGCGCCTGCATTGTGTCACTCCGAAGCCAAGGCGGAGTCTCTATAGTCAAAACAAACACCCTGAGGCTAAGCACTAACGCTGACGATGCAGATTGACAAGTCCGGCAAGGCGCGTTGCAGGGCGTTGCAGCCCTAGGCTGGGTCGCAGTTCTAGAGTTAACATTGGTAGTGGCATAAATGCTGAGATATAATCACCGTAACAGTGGCACAAACACTAGCTCCTCCAGCCATTTTACTGATTCCCATAGTGATTACACATACATAATTACTCTTTCTTCACTTCTTGCCCTCATCAATTATACTATGTGTATTACGTCCATCCATTAGATCTATTGTTGTCCATTCTACTTCTTCTAAATCCTGAATAAGCTTCAAAATGATGACATAATGTTGAATTATATCTGAGAATATTAAAACTGCACATGTATGATGAGCAGCAAAAGTCACAAGTACGGATGTAAAATGTGAGTTTAAACAAAATCAGACACTAACAACATAAATGTATTCAAAACGAAAAGATTCTGCGTACCATGGGGGCAAAAAATATCAAATGAAACAGTCCTTTAAAGAGAAACTGAAAAATCTAAAGACAACATGTTAATGACATACATGCTCTAAATTATTTTGGTCATACATAGTCAGCCAAATAAAATTTGACACTGTATGAAGGCTTTTAATTAGGCCTGCATGGAACTTTGATAGGCACGCACAGTGCATGATCAACAGTGACTGCAAATGTGTGATGTGTTCATAGTATCATGCATAGTTGACAAGTCAACAACCAATGCGCGATGCATTCATAGTAGATCTACATGTATCATTCAAAGTCGACAGGTCGATAACCAATGCCCCATGCATTCAAAGTCGACAGGTCGACTGCGAATGCGCAATGCGTTCATAGTCGACAGGTGGACTACAAATGCACGATGCTTTCATGGTCGACAGGTCAGCTACAAATATATTTCAGAGATCACTTTATATTATCTTAGGAAATTGCATATATATATAACTTTTTAAAGTTCTAAACTTTCACTGCATTAAAATTCCAACAAAAATTACTAGATGAAAGGCACTCACATTTCACTTCTTTGACATTATCCTTGTGGGACCAGTTTTCGCTGTGTTAATAAAGCACAGTGAGAGAAAACAGACCAAATATCAACAGAAATATAGGGATTAAAGTAGAAATTTTAGTTACATTGGGAAGGTGCATCATTCATAGATCCTGACACGATGTTTTGCAGCCCAAATGAGCTGGTAGACCTACTTAGCCTCCGCATGAATGGGGTCAGATCCGGGGCAAATGAGAAGCTGGTTGCTGGTTGGGACCAGATTTCGCCATGAGTAAGATAATTCGGATGGTCATTTTTCAGGGCCTTGTCTATCATGTTATTATTGAAAATTTGTTTGAATTACACAGAGGAGACTCTTTGGAAACTCCGAAATGCTGAAAACTTGAACTTCATTGAAAAACTCTGAAACTGGGACAGCACAAAAAAAAAAGTTTTTAAAAAACATGTTTTTCACTGGATAATATTCCTATCATTCAAACTTTTTTATAAAAGAAACATAACGAAAATTGTTACCAATGCTCATTTGGTTTGCTATAGAAAACAGGAGAATTGAAGTATAATTCCTTTCTATTTTTAGATATTTGTTGTCTCCTGCCTTTCATCTGACGACGTCAAAATGAAAAAATTAAAACTGACATCATCTTAAGCTCCTTCTGATCAGTTTCATTAGATACCAAAAAGTAGTAGTGAAAAAGCCATTCTTTGCAGGTCTGGTTGTTTTTCTTACCTTAGAAAGTGGTTTAGAGGGAAAAAAACTCACAAATATCCTAGAAGATGAAACAAGAGAAACCACACATGCACGATCACAGATGTAAACACAGAATCACACCAGGCAGCGAAAACTAGTCCTTGGTGAAAACTGGTCCCTTGAGGATATAATAATCTAAAAAGACAAAGACAGAGGAGGACAAAGACTGCCACTGGCATTATGTCATTCTAGTCATGCTTCAAATTCTTTACATTTTTTTTAAAAGGTGCCAAGAAACAGATGCAAAAATTGTACCTGCCTGGCAGCAGGAGAATGCTAAGATTACTTCTGCGTTGCAGCCATTTAATAAGTAGTTTTCCACGAGGCCAGTTGAAACTGTGAGATAGGCTCACTGACATTGCTGTGCTATTGTTTCAAATTTGGTATTACGTCTCTTTTTCCAGTCCTCAAGAACAAAATGAATGATTCCAGTTTTTGAATTGCAATTCATGGATCAATCATCATAGTTGCTCCAATTTTAAGTATTTCATTGTTAAGTTTTCTCTTGGATAGCTCTACTCTCCACAGCACATTTTTTTTTTTTTTGGTAATAATATATTAGGGATGTGGATTATCTAATGTCTGCAGTCCGTTCAAAGTTTTATTTTTGTGCTTTATCACCAACAGCAAATTTAGAAGTCTCAATTTCCATTTCCTGAATGGAATTCTGGATCGGTGGACAAGGTCTGAACAATAAACCTTTTATTTTACAAGCCATTTCACTGTCTTATCTGTATGATAATAAAAATCAGATCAGATTACGACCCAATGCGTATCTGTTAGTCATCATCTATCAGAAATTTACCTTATTATTCTTATTATTCTATTTATGAAGTATTAGATATTCTGGTGATAACTCAGCTTATGAATCAGTGAATTTTTGTTGGACTGCTAATCTGGTTTTTTTTTGTTTTTGTTTTTTTTTTTTTGTGGTTGCTGTTTTTGTTGTTGTTGTTGTTGTTGTTTTTTGGATATTTTTTCAGTGTCACCAAAAATTAATTTAGCATAAATGTGGGAATGGTAGACCAGTAGAATACCACCACAGAATTCTGGCCAGAGACACATGAACAAAATTGAGGCAATAATATTGACCCATTGGCAGGGCAATTTTAAAATGTTTGAAATTCATTTGCTGATATCTGATAGAAACAAAAAGCGATGGAATTTCAGTACCAGTGATCTCACAGATTCATTGAACTTGAGATGAAACTATTAAGTATTCCATCTACAGGATCAATCAACCATTCAATGGAAAGCCATCTCACCTAGCCTAGAGCTCAGAGAGGCAGCAATATTTCTAGGTACCCCTGGGATGAACGAGATGTTGGAGGAATGGCTGCATGAAACCATCCTTCAGGATCTCAACAAAAGAGTCTCACCAACATTTTGGAAGTATTTCAGTGAAATAAGCAACGTAGAATGTGATTCAGAGGCTAATGCTGTTGCATTCTCAGATGCCTTTGGCTATCTTTATGGTATGTATATCATAACTATGTTAGAGTCCTTTTACTCCAATCAGAACATAGACATATTATTCTTAATAAAGATGCGAATGTCGATTCTTATATTTTGCACATCATCTAAAAGTTGTATCTTTTGAAATGTCACATACAGTGGAACCTCGGTAGCACGATCATGGCTTAACACGATCTCCCGTCTAACACAACCTTTTCACGAAGTCC
>JBCEWB010196485.1:0-24743 GCA_039654565.1 Peronia peronii
GTGAGTGAGTGAGTGAGTGAGTGAGTGAGTGAGTGAGTGAGTGAGTGAGTGAGTGAGTGAGTGAGTGAGTGAGTTGACGGGCGAGCGACTCAGTGATTGAATGTGAGTGTTTAGGGGAAAGGGAAGGGGTGGAGAAGACTGTCGAGAGTCTATAACGTGCGCAGCTCCAAAAATAACTAAAACCGTTTTAAGATCCTGCCAACGCCTACATGCAAAGCACGATAGTTATGGGAAAAAATGTCCTTACTTTCCATCAGTGTCCCAGCTCAGTTATTCCCTTGAGTCCCAGCCTGTAATGATGGCTGACAATCACGTGACCAGGACACAGCTGGTCTATGTCATGTCTGTCTCCGTCTCCCTGGTGACCAGAGACGCTTTGTGTCGTAGTCCGTGTCACAATGACATTGGGACAATCTATCACTCAGTCAGACATGATGGAGGTGGATGTGCCGTACTCATGACTGACTATTTGGTATGCAATTTGTATACGTATTAAACGTTATACGTTTAGTTTGTATACGTGTGTATGAGCACGCGTGTGTACGTATGGTTAAGCATGTATAACGATAGTGCAAGGCCCATATGAAATATGTAGGCGTATGACTGTATAGCAAATTACAAAATGAGGTGCCGGGAAAAGATGGATGTTATCTATGTATTGAGGTAACTGACGAGGTCATTAATTTGGTGAAATACTACCATAGATGTTGACCTACCTTCGGCTGGCTATCTGCACAATGATTTTCAAAACTCAAAGAACACAGCAAGGCAAAAAATTGCAAGTATTTGCCCATAATGGTGGTTATGTGACCAGGGGCTGGAGTTACTTTCTTTACCACCCGAATAAAGCTAAACACAAATGTACAACATTGGGATCCCTACGGAGCTGAAAAGATGACAGTCGACTAATCTGGCTTCTTCCATGTCACACACCTACCACATGTACGGCACAATTCGGAGGTGACTGAGTGGTTTCCAAGAATGGGATGCCAGTAATAGATGGAGTTCTGCTTGAATCTTAGTAGTGATGGGTAACGTCTATGTCTGTTCTCTTCTGGCTGAGAAAGTCGTATGGATGCATAAATAATATCTAGGTCAAATTAGGTTTTTGTCAGATTCGAATTCCCGATGTCAGGACGAGTCTTTTTTTTTCCTTGGCCCCATGTCTATTGCTTGAAAAATAAGGCTGTTTGTGTCTGAATCTGTAATAGAATAGTCGTTTATTGAATAACATACGGAAATTATTTTTTTTCCCACTTGTAAAATGTTATTTTCTGTAGAATATGCGACATCTTGTCAGAAGAGGACAGATATGCTCTTATTCTAGATAACTTAGGTAGGGTATCTGCATTTTCTAACTACTGGCACTAAACACCGACTCACTTTCATCGCGCGATGTTTCGATAGTGACGAAACATAAATAGATAACAACCCAATATCAAACTCGCAGAGAATTTATAAATACGGTCTCTAACTTAGCAAGGATTAATATAATCTATATACTGTTTTGTTGCTTCGTATCTGGATTCCTCACATTTGTTTTTTCAATTTGTGACTTTTCCAGTGGACACTTTGTTTATGTGGGAGTGTATCTGTATGTCGAAGGGTAGATGTGGCATGTAGTTAGTGTAGGAAACATGAGATTCTGTCCGCAGACAATCAGCTTAGCGACTGCATCTAAAGAAAAAAGTTTTGATGTTATCAAAAATAGCCATCGTATCATGGTGTACTGTCGATCTATCTTTGTGATAGAAATAAACACTCACATAAATCTGAGAAAATCAAATAAGTTTCAGACCTACTTAAACTTATAGGAGTCTCCCAATATTTTCTTCAGTACCATTTACTCCGGTACTACCTGCTTCCGTTTATTTCATTTCAGTTTGATTAATTATTCTTGCTCTTTTCAAACCAGTCCCATCCTTGGGCTTATGTTGGGTATGGAAATCTCTGGTCACTGCTGGAGATCTGATGGTAACTTTTGGACGTGACCAGATTAATTTACCTACACAATTTTTTTAAAAAGGCGGGGAGGGGGGGGGGGCTTAAAAATGTTTACCGATATAGGCCTAGTTCATCTATGATATGATGTACAAATATGTAGATACATATTTGATTTACTGCTTATCTATTGGCCTATTTTATATCTATTCATACCATAGAATGCTGGGCGTGTCTCATGATTATTTGTTTAGGCTATGTAATGTCGTGTCTGACTGTTCAATCCGCAGATTTTCCTGCTGCTCGACTGCACATCTGCTGAAATCAGCGGTCTGGCCAGCCACGAGGCGACAGTCTGAGATAGCTAATGATGGCAGTTTGGTAATGTTCGTGCTTGTTGAGCTGACTGATTTTCCTACCTCTTTAGTCTGTGGATCTTCGTGTCTGTTGAGTCTGTACATCTTGAATGGTAGGTGTGTGTGTGTGTGTGTGTGTGTGTGCGCGCGGGCGCGCGAGTATGTCTGGTCTATTGTTTTGCGTCTATGTGTGTGCGTGCTTTTTTTTTTTGTTTTCTGTTGTTGTTGTTGTTGTTTGTTGTTGTTTGTTATGTTTTGTATTGTAGAATAAGAGGGGTTTCAGTCTTTGTGTTTTCGAACGGTGTTTGCTAAGATCATAGGTAATTTGTATTTATTTTTCTAAGTCTATAAGCTTATTAGAAAAGATCCCGCAAACATTTGCCGCAGTAACTATGTTTCATCGTTGCAATAATTATCGTTGTTTCAATTGATTAATTTTTTTTTCACTGCAATCACTAAATCACATGCGTTTTCTCATGTGCATTTTAAACCAAAGAACGTAGCTCATGATCCCAAATCAAAACACATTTCTCATAAAAGAAAGAATTTTTACAAGTTACAAAGAACATTGCACTGTATCATCAGGCTTAAAATTAGACAAGTGTCTAAAATCTAATGTTCATGTTTTCAAGTTGTCTACTGTGTGCAAACCAGGTGACACGCTAGATTCCAGATACCATATTCTCATGTAGATGGAGGTCAAGAATGCAATCAAGTAAATCAATACTGAACAACAAAAATTAGTAGTATCTTTTGGATCTTATTTTACTTACTTGAACATACGGGTTGACTTCATGTACGAAAGCCTTGAAATTCTCTGACTGAGCAAATCAACCCCAAGCTCGGCCCTGTGTTCCACTGTACTCGGTTGTGAATCTCGTTTGAATCTCGTTCACTTGCCCAAGCACCACTTGGGTAGGTTAGCAGTGACTCCATAAAATAATGAATAATTTCTTAATGAATAAGAAAAAAACATGCTCTGCTGGAAACACACTTTCTTTTACTTCCGTTAAAATAAAAGCTAAAAATTCTGTTGTAGCCCAATATTTATATTTTGACCCCCTTGTGCACTCATTGATCCCCCTCCCCTCGTTTAGAACGGTGACCATCACTTGAAATGTGATCCAGAGTCGATGTACTATCTTATAAAACCAGTGGTTGCTAAAAAATTAGATTTGATTGTTTCACAAACTCAAAAAAACGAAGCCTTCTGAGATTTCACGTCTGTACTGGCTGAACAAAAAAGGAAATTACAATATTTCGGTCACATCAGACACATCACCATTTGTAAAGATATACTGAAAGGGAAGATCGAGGGCAAACGAACGAGAGGAAGACAGCCAAGATTGTGGACAGATGACATCAAGGGCTGGACGAATCTATCTTTGAAGGAGTGCACCAGAAGAGTAGAGGATAGAGAGAGATGGCAAGTCATTTCACGTCGACCTCGATTGTTTTGTTTGTTTGTGTTGGGGTTTAACGGCACATCAGCACGATAACGGCTATATTGTGCCAAACACGGTGGGTACATTCATACGGTGAAATTCTGGTCAAGGTGTAAATAGGTAAAATGTAGCCCTGAACGGGCAATGGCACTGACTGAACATTTTTGCTCTGGATCTAGCCTCGGTTCCGGTCAGCAGCTGCCGTAACACCACTGGGGTGTGAAGGTAATGTTGACCAAATATCTTGTCCATGGGCACACGAACAAGAGGGCCTTATTTTCTGTCTTCCATTAGAAAGCATCAGAACGCACATACAAATCTTCCCTTCGTCCAAAACAACCATGTCTAGGAGTTACAGTGTCACCTTTTTCACCCCCGTGTGCCAGAGCCTGGAGGATCAGTCCTAGATCTGGATCTCTATTCCCGACATTTCAAAGCCACGCTAGACATTTGGCTGGCTCGACTTTTTTTCTTCATGTGTCACACTTGATGTCGGTTCATATTCAAATCACAGACATTAAAGAAAAAAAAATCTGATTTCGATAATTTCGAACAGATTCCACAGATTCCCATCAGACCCGCAATTCTCTGTCAACAAACCGGGGCCAGCTTAAATTAAAATGTAGCCGTTATCGGATGGAAAAAAAATCGGATGGACGTAATTTTTTTTTCTTCTTGATTGGGATCGTTGTAACTGTCTCTGATTATTTGACACACTTTTAAACAGAATTTGATTCAGAACCATCAAAACTTAACTGCTGAACTGCATTTGAATACGCACGATTTTTCCACTATTAGATATTCTGTCAGAGGAAAGGCAGGATATTTGATCCTAAGGTCAATCAAAAACTGTCAGCGACCTCATCTAGAACTGTGAACAAAGCTGATTATGTGTCATTTTCTCGACAATTAAGCCATTTTGATCGATCTGATTACGAAAGAAACTGAACTCTTGGTGTATTTTTGTGCACAATTTCAGATCAACTGTTCGATGAAAAAATGACAGATTTTTTGGAAAAATTATTATTACCGATGTTAAATTTAAGTGAAACATAAAGTATGGCGTTTCCCTGTCAGCTTTTGGCTTCCATAGCAATTTGCTTGAGTTTCTGTGTTTGTCTGTTTAGTCTGTGACTTTTCCAGTGGACACTTTGTTTAATGTGGGAGTGTATTGTGTTGAAAGTTAGATGTGACATGTAGTAAGTGTAGGAAACTTGAGATTCTGCCACCCATTCTCCACCCTGTCCTAGACTTGTCAGCAAACAAACTCACACACATACAAACACGTTATCCACACAATAAGCAGCCAAGTCTTAGACCAAGATAGAAAAAATATATAATTTATAACTTATCTACAGTCAAAATGACATACATTAAATTTGTCTTATTACTAGTTTGTTCATCAATTTCAAAGCTATATAATATACATGGTAATTGTTAATATAACGTCCAGTGGTCTTTTCTGAGTCATTCCTAGAAACAGACAAGTAACCAATTCCCTTCTGATCTTTAACCTTTTCTCTCTTTGTCTCGTGCTCCCTATTTCTCTTTGTCTCTCTCGCTGTTTGTCAATCCCTCTCTCTCTCTCTCCCACTCTTTTATTTCTGTCTCTCTAACTCAACTTTTATCAATCATCTCTCTCCCCTTCTCTCTCTATTTTCTGTCTCTCTGAGTTATCTTTTCTCAATCATTTCTTTCTCTCTCTCTCTCTCTCTGATGATTCACTTCCATCTGAGACTATGACAGATATATGGATGTGTGGACAACTAAGCCCATGTAAATTTTTAAATGATAATGATTATATTAACGATCATGAAGGAGTTATCCTGAAGGTCACTTAGATTACTACAAGAGTTCTCTCCAGGTATCAGATTGGTGACACACAGACAGACATCCACTTTCATTCATAATATATCACCAGTCAATGATCCTGCCTACTGAGTCCAAAGGAGTACAAAGTATCAGATCTTATTACATGTGCCTATATCATGCAGGAATAAAGATGGCAGCATTTGTCCAGGCAGAAACTGAACTGAAACCATGCACATCTCCATAAACAAAGTCTCAGTTACCGCCAGACTTGGTTCTTTTCCCCTGCCGCACACAGCAAAGTGTTACTACATGAATATCAAACAACAGGTATTCTAGATAAGATACTCCACAAATGGACGGATCAGTTCCCATCACAGAGCAATAAGGCAAACATTTACAATTATAAGGGTGCAAACACACTACATCTGTCTCTGCTCCGTCTCAGTCTTGGATCTGTCTAACGTCTCAAAAAAAATCAACATGTTAAAATGTTAAAAATGCCTACATAATGTATCTCTCTCCGATCTGCTTCAGTCAAGCATTATGCTGTTTCATGTACAATGTTATAGCGATAATTTTTATTTCAGAAAGAGAGACTACAATAGACATCACTGATTCAAACAAACTGAGCTGTGACTCAAACCAAACAGAAATGGACACAGTATGTTTGCACACTAAGGTGGAAAGAATTCTGTTGCGTATGAAAATCGGATAGCTATGGAGACCACAGACGATACAATGCACATGGTTGAATATGGTACAATACGAGTGCACAACCACATCAAAATTAAATGAGTTTGCAATGTACACCTCTCTCGGGTGATCTGACGTCAGCTCCCAGTGCAGTTCTCGCCAAGGAGCTGATATGACATTCACGTAATGATATGGTGCCCAGATATTACAGACGTTATATTGCTAAGTATCCAACAACATCCATACCAATCAGGCTAAACTCTCAATACTCGTGGAATAATATAAGGAGTGAAATACAAACACCACTAAAACGTCAGACTCAAGCCTTTAGACAATGGAAGTTTTTGATTACATCTCCTATGTTCTGGTATCCAATAAACTACGCTTTGAACATATTGTAAGTGCATTTTTTGCTCTTCTTGAAGGTCAATTAAAGAGAAGATAGCGGAGGGTTAACCTTGTAAATATTACTGGGGTGCATATCATTAAAAAAAAAAAAGCATAATGAAAAGGAAATAAAATTAATGTGGTATACAATTCCATTTGTCATGTGGAGAAAAAAGAAAGTCTCACTTGATTTGATCTTAGTTTTTTTTTGTTTTTTTTTACTTTGTACTTTGTTTTTTTTTCATGAATGTTGCCAGAATGTACCTGCAATATGGCCGCCAATTCATTCTCTCTCGGGATCCCTTCTCACACATACAAACACACACACACACACATACAGAGAGACATCCGTACACAGACACCCACACACAGACACCCACACACAGACACATATATACACGCATATGAGGAGGGTGTTCAGGCCGTACTGCTGGTAGTGGTGGTCGGGTTCTTGGTGACGCTGTCCGGGATGGTGGGGTTCATGACGTCAGAGGGTAACACGTCATAGCCCAACTTTTTCATGTCCTTCATGATGATGTTGAAGGAGACAGTCAGGAAACCCTGTGTCCGCACACGGGTCACTGAGGAGGGACAGATATACAAGCATAAGTAAACTGATAAGTCAAAGGTCAAGTGACCAGAGGTGAAATGTCAGGGGCTAAAATAAAATGTTAAAAGTAGAGCACAAGATTTCGGCAAAAACCCAACGCGGAAGTACGTCAGACGTTTTCCTACGTCATCAAATCATTAACACTGCTTACTACTATTACTATTTGGAGGGCATCTAAGTTCAATAGGCTAGGAGTCTGTCACTCATAGCCAAGCGTTTCAGTCGTAAATTTCGTGCCCACCCACCATAGCAGGGTCAAGTCAAGAAGTGAGGCAAACTTACTCATGGTCATGGATCGATGGGATTTCTCGGGATATTGGTGAACTCTATTGTCATTGGGGATTAAAGATGAAAAGTGATGAAGGTCAAAGTTAAGAGACAAGGATCGAGGTCACTGCTATGTGCTGACTAGCGCAGTCTGCCATGGCCTCAACGTCCATTAAGAATTAAGGCCCTTAATCTGATGAATCAACCAACTACCATCATATTTTTCAAAGATCTTCTAATGATTAATATGTTTCACTGCGAAACACCATCTATCTTTGCCCTGTTCAAAGGCAGGAGTCAAGTATGTTAACCATCTGTGTCTCTCAAGTCGCACTTCAACATTGAGAGTATGCACGTCATTACACATTCTCTTACAAGAATAGTAACAAAATACATGTAATACAATAACAACACAAGACACTGAATGCACAAACAAATGAAAGATCAAGCGTGTGCCCAAAATATCTGGGACAAGAAAAGCATGATAATCATCATCAAAAAGCACATGCGAAAAACAACAACAGCTAAGCATTACTGGACTGGCGCCAATGAAATATAGCAAAACTTAAACAAAAAACATAGTCTTCCCTATCAGCCAAACACATTTAGACGCAGCATTTTTTCCGTCACTTTACTCAAATATTTCTTGATGCTGTTGTTGTCATTTTTCAGCGTTAAGAAAGCAAATGTTCATCCCATGTTCAAAGGAGATAATTGTATTAACACACAAGTGCAATGGCTTTTAAAGCACTCTGCATTTGAAACATAGTTTACAGAACAAGTTAATACACTGTGCGTGGTTATCTACATAATTATACATGCTCGTAACGAAGGATATACGCCCATATTATGGGTCATATCTGCACCATTCAACCGTGCTGGGCGTAGGGTAGTCGCAATCATGCTGATGTGCCGTTAACTTCAAACACAAACGAACAAACACTACATGTATCTACATCAATAGAGTTCACCAATATCCCAGGAAATCCTATCAATCTATAATCTTGTGTTCTACTATTTTATTTGCGTAAATAATTTCCCTGTTTACTAGGGAATCTGTGCACATAGATTTGTGCATACAGGCCGAATGTCCTAAGTACGTGTGCACACAGCGGATTTGTCTCAGATCCGCTTCACTCCCGGCTCAGTTTTGACACTCCGTGACGTCACTTCCAGTCTCCAAATATAACACCTAACACTCTAAAGGCGCAAACACAGTGTATCTTTCTCCGAGGGGGGCGCAGTGGTTCTGTGGTTTGGCGTCTGCTCACGGAGAAAACGGGCCGGGATTAACTCGCGGGTCCTGCATCGGGGGATGGAAGGACACGAACATCAAAAACCCGCATTTTTTCAATGACTCAACGGTCCCCTGGCTTCCTCTGGGTAGGGAAGCCCGACATCTAGCCTTCTCGGATAAGGGCGAATATATTTCGGAGGTCCGTGTGTACGTTACGCACGTTAAAAAACCATTGGCAGTTCAAAATCGATGAAAGAGTAGACTGCGTGCCGCTGTCCCGGCAAAATTTCCAAATTCCAAATTTCTACCCACAAAAATTCTCAGCAAAAACAGGCAATCTCTATAAAAAAAAAAAAAAGCCGAGATAATCCTACATTGTTAGGATTGAAAGATTTAACAAAAACAAGAACAGCATCAAAAAAATCTTTCTCTGACCCGTTTCAGCTCCTTTTCATGTTCTTTCATATATATTGTACCTGCAATACTGTGTAACCTTTATTTTGGAGACAGGAATGGTGTCACTGGATACTTTAGACTAATCCGAGACTGAAGCGGTACGGAGCGTGGCCTTCGTTAACCAAGTTAAAGAAGACAACATACAGAGACAGAACGATCTTTTGCGTTTGTGCGCTTAGAGCAGGGGTTCCCAACCGGTCACGGCTCCCAAGGATATCGCAAAGCTTTGGGTCGCGGATCCTTGCTAGAAGTAGTTTGGGGTAAAACCTATTTGAACTCATCAATTACATTTTTTATGCTCTTGTATTTTTGTTTTGTTTCGTTTTGTTTTTTGTTTCAGTGTTTCTTTCCCTCTCCATCAGAGAAAATGCGATGTAAATGAAGATGCTGATTGTAGGGGATAGGGTGGGTTTCAAGCTTTTAGGCAGGGGCTCGCGGGAGCAAAAACAATGGGAACCACTGACTCTGAGAGACTGCCGGATTGAGGAGATCGTAATACGTAACAAGGTATTGCCTTGCCCTGGCTAATGTGCACCTACAGCCATCTCAATGACTCTCTCACTCTTTGCTTGCAAGAGGAATAATCACTTTTTCTAGTAAGGGATAATCAAGTATGTACTGAGGAATAATCATTATATATATTGAGGAATAATCATTTATGTATTGAGGATTAATCAAGGATGTATTGAGAAATAATCAACAATATCTATTGAGGAAAACTCAAGTATATATACTGAGGAATAATCAAGCATGTGTTGAAAATAATTGAATTGTATTGGAGAATAATCGAGTATGTGTTGGAGAATAATCGAGATGTAGTGTGGAACAATCAAATTTGTACTGACGAAAAAACATGTATTGGCGAATAATCAAATATGTACTATAGAGACATGGGGGAGATGCCCAAGAGTGAACAAATTATGTTACATGTACTATACATCTCTCTTAATAAGCACAATCTATCTTTCAGGCACTGTGGGCCTTCTCTGGGAGAAAACAGCATGAAGACAAAACAAAACAAAAAATCTATAGACAAAGACTGTTAATGAGAAATACGGAGAAATGGACACAGTAAAGAAGGGCGCAGAAAAATGTGTAATAGTAGGCAATAAGAGAGAAGGAAAGAAAGAAAGAAAGAAAGAAAGAAAGAAAGAAAGAAAACAAAACAGAAGGTAAGAAAGAAAAAAAGAATGAAAGAAGGGAGTGGCATAAGATGCAAGAGGAGGAGAGAGAGCGAGAAAGTGAGATGAGGAGAGTGATGAATAGTAAAGGACAAAGAGATAGACTTAGAAGTAGAGATAGGATGACAGAGAGACAGACACAGAGAAAGAGAGAGAAAGACAAAGAAACAGGAAAAATAAGTGTAAGGTTAAAAGAAAAAAAAATATGACTGAACTCTGGTAGCTAGAAAAAGACTCACCCTCCCTGCCCTCCCCCTGAGCCACCACCTTAGGGTTTACTGCCCAGAATCTGCCAGCTAGGAAGAGATTTATCTTCCCTGCCCTCTCCCTGAGCCACCACCCTAGGGCTAACTGCCCAGAATTTGCTAGCTAGGAAGATACCCACTTTCCCTGCCCTCCCCCTGAGCCACCACTCTAGGGTTAAGCACCAGCAGGAAGAGATTCACCTTCCCTGCCCTCCCCCTAAGCCACCACTCTAGAGTTAACCACTAGCTAGGAAAAGACGCATGGTCACTGCCCTCCCCCTGAGCCACCACCCTAGGCTTAACCATCCGGAATCTGCTAGACTGGATGAGACTCACTATCCCTGCCTTCCCCCTGAGCCACCATCCTAGGGTTAACCGCTGCCTAAGAAGAGACTCACCTTTCCTGCCTCCCCCCTGAGCCACCACCCTAGGGTTCACCACTGGCTAAGAAGAGACTCACCTTCACTGCCTCCCCCCGAGCCACCACCCTAAGGTTAACCGTTTGCTAGGAAGAGACTCACCTTCCCTGCCTTCCCCCTGAGCCACCACCCTAGGGTTAACGTACTCCGGCCGACGTCCCAGGATCCAAGCGGTGACTTTCTGTAACAGAGAGGTGGATTCCGGCACAAACATTGGGATTCTCAGCCTATGTCTGGGGATAGACAGGAGATGGCAAAGACTGGTCAAGATGAGATAAGATACACAACAAAAGATAAAATTTATTTGTTCTGAATAGAAAAATCCATTCACAGTTGATGATTGTTTGTTTGTTTATGTTGGGGTTCAACAGCACATCAGCACGATCACGGCTATATTGTGCCACACACGTTTACAACTTAAGGAGCAGAGAGGAAAGAGAGCGGAACAGAAGATAGGAACAAGAAGAGAAAGAAGAGATGCATCCCTGGAACGTTGAGGATGGCATTCCATGGAAAATATCACCACAGAACAGATACTGTATCTATTTTGTGGACATCACACTAATGGCGGGCTTTCACCACCTGCAGGTGGGAGCAAAGAACCTACTTATATATCCCGGGCCCCTGTGGTGGTGGTGGTGGGGAGGGGGGAGGATCAGAGTTGATGAAATACAATATATAAAGTACATTCACACTTACGTGCTGACAAAATAATCACGAATAGCATTTTCAGAACAAGACAGACTCAGGAAACATTGCCTGAGCTTGATAAGGTCAATCGACATAGTTACATGTTAAACATCTGACACATGAAAATCTGTAACTCTGGTCAATTTCAAAATCACTGGCGTTCACAACTGTTTATGGTGTTGATATTGGTTTTGCTATTTATTTCTGTTGAAGGTGACATGTCAGGGCTGTTGTTGCTGTTTGCTGTTAAAACCTATCATACTGGCAGTTCTAAGTTGATATGGTTGTTGAAGATGCTCAACACACAGTATCACCTTGTGGAGAAAACGGAACCACAAACCGTCCGCCAAAACTCCAAAACTGGTCTATGATGACGAAGGGAGATATCCCGGCTTTGTTTGTTCGGAAAGATCTAAATCAAAACGTTTCTCTGTGTCCCTCAATTGCAGGGTCATGGGTTAGATAACCATAAAAATAATGATAGCGTCCCGTTGGTCCTGTTGATCTTGGCTGATGTATCAGTCATTGTCCAACTCGGCTGGAACTGCCTTGCCTGTGGCGAAAGAGACCGATGCGAGAATGGTCGTCTCTGTCATAAAGGTCGCACCTGTGGGTGGTCGTTGTCTATAGGAGTAGCCATGCTCTTTTCTGCGCGCATGTTTTTCTACTGTTCGGTGCATCAGCTTTTCCTCTCCTAAACTGAGGTATTGAGTGAGAGCGCTTTGAACGGTCAGCTGCAAAGTCCTCCCGGGACTCGCGATATGAAGGCTCTTGACACTGAGCCATATAAATTAGGTACTACAAGGACATGTAGACTGGACACATTTGTAGGGGTCAAGGCGCGGTTGTAAGCAAACACAGAAATAGAAATACAAATTAGGAAAAATCTGAGGGGTCCAACGCCCGTTATTGTTTACAGGGAGCCTAGCCCCAGGGGATCAACCGGGGTGATTTATGTACAATTAACACATAATTTATTAACAGACAATGATTTAATTATGAAATAATGTTAATCCATGAGACCGACCGCTTTTGTAAGCTCTCAAGCCGGAAGACGACCGAAGGCTATAGCTAGAATTTTAAATGGGTACCGATTTAGCCGTACAGACATAAACATCTTAAGATGGTAATTATCAACATTTCCAACAGTTACACTGATGTGGCTTGCCAAGGTCAAAGTGGGGAGGGGAAAGGGGTGGGGTGGCAATAGCAACTTGACAAGATTGTGATTGGTCACTGTATACCATGTGGGACAAAAACCAAATCGCCCACGAATCTCATGATATAATGCCATCATCATCATTGTCAGGTGCCCTGCTGCACAGTGCTGGCGATCATTTCCCTCCCCACGATCCGATCCCTGGTTGTTGTTAGTATTGTGGTTGTACTTTTTGCTCTAAGCCAGGATGTGATGTTGTCCAAAATCTCCGCTTGTTTTCCTAAGCTCCTTCTTCCCTTCAGTATCCCTGTGCCAACAAAGTGCTCCAGTTATTCTCATCTCATGACACAGTCGATGAACATGGACTGATGTTTATATATTTTGTTGATAAATGGCCTGTCTCTGTCCGCCTCTTGCTGGATTGTAGGATTCGACTTTTCGGCTGTACAAGAGGTATTCGGAGCATTCTCCTTAGGACCAACATTTCCACAGCCCTGAGTTTTAATCAATCAGATGAGTATCCGATCAAATATTTAATGATGTGTGTATGTGACTGGTTTTATTACATGTATTTTCTAACAAAATCAAACATCTGTTCCCATCTGCAGCGCCAGCTTTGTGTGATGTGATTTCATTTTTGATCTTGTGTACTTCCCCTGCTCTCGGAGAGACACGTGTGAGCGCTTGTTCATACTGTTGAGAACAGTTTGTCAGCCCAGGCTAAAGCGAACTCGTTCTTGGCTGATATGTAAAAGACTGTGACAGAAGGTCGAGATCCTTTCTCTGTTGTTTACATCATAACTTCAACGCTTTAAAAATAATATAAAATTTGATTTCTTTGTATCTTGAATCATTCAAGTTCACAGTTTGAAAAAAAAGATAAAAAATAGATAAATTAAAAACCTCCTATGAGGGAGAGAGAGAGGGGGAAATATCAATTTTATGATGATGTAAACAATGGACAAAGGGTCACGGCCTTTTTTCACAGTTTCATAGGCATAATTCTTCTTTTCCTTTGTCCTAGCCATGAACAGAGTTCCCACGAGTTGCACACCAGTCTTTTGTAGCTGTCCGGCGTATGGACTAGGGCCTGGGTCTCCACATACGTTTTCTTAATCCACTTCTGGATATTGTTTGTCCATCTGTATTTCTGCCCACTCTTTTTTTTTTTTTTGGCTTCCCACCAACTGTTCCTTCTAGTGCAGCTTTAGCAAAGACCACATGATCTTGTAACAGGGCTGCAGTTTCTCAATTTCATTTTTTTTTCACAGTTAAATTCGTTTGATCTAGGGGGCAATTCGAGATGATTTCGAGGCATTTCTAAATTAATGTCCAGTACGCATACTATGGGAAAGTTCAAGTTAATTATCTTCCCACCTGTGGTTCTGTAGAATAAATATCTGGCCATGCCAAATCAGGAGTCGCAAATTGTTGTCATACTCACTCCTCACCGGTCCCCTAACGCTGCAATTGTCGAGAAACCATTGGGGGACGCCTGTTTTAACATCTCGCTCCATGTTTTTCGATCTTTTGTTTTAATTTGGATTGTGACAAAACTGGTTCCCGTTCACTCTTTGATGTTGTCCATCCATTTCTTCTTTTGTCGTCCTCGTCTTCTCGTTCTTTTTTTACTGTGCCTCAGAAACATGGCCGTACCATCACTGGCGCTTAGCTTTCCTCCGGCTACCAACGACGCCAAAATCAGGTCTGAAACCCGTACCTGAGCATGATCATCATGTCCCTCCATTCTGGCCAGTCCACAGTCTGAGCCCTCTCCCTCTCTCTTTCTTTTTTTCTTTCTTTCTTTCTGTGTGTGTGTGTTTATGTGTCTGTTTGTGTTTGTCACATCTCCTGCGCCAAGGACTTAAAGCTCCCAGCTGCCCGACAGAAAACCTAGAGCTGATTACCATGGCAACCCAGTCGCTGGCGTCAGCGAGACCACAATCTCAACCATTATATCTCCTTCACGATTCCCCACTGATGTAGTCGGTAATGAGGATATTATTTTGTCTTTAATCCCTTCCAACCCGGCAGACTGAAATTTTATAATGACGTCTTACGTGAAAATAGTCACGACCGGAGCCTGAATTGGAACCAATCAGATCCCTGCGGTTGGTCACAGCTCAACCAATTCACACAATTTGCTCGGAGATCAACACTGTGGCTGACAGATCAAGTCGGCTGCTAAAATAGATCAGATTTTTTTTCATAAGCTCCTCGTACTTTGCTTCTAGTCTGGGCCTAATGCCGATGTCCCAGCTTCAGGTCACTTATTGTTCACACTCTACATGATTTGCTCTACGGTTCAGCGCTACATCACTGGTCATATCATAACAAAAATGCTGAACTTTGAATTTCTAAAAATGGACCACAGTCATCGCATAAATCCATTTTATCCATTCTCTTTGAACAGTGTCCAAAATTCAATGACACAAGGCTAAATTCTTAAGTTACGTTCTCTCTACATCTTTCAGCCTCCTGCAGATAATGTCTCGGTGAAGTTTCGTGGATTCTTACTCTTTTTGTGTGTGTGTGTGTGTGTGTGCATCTAGACTCTTACACAGGCAAGCCTGAGTCTTTTTCTGTCTTTCTGAAATGTTAAAAAACTTGCATATGCGTTTTTCTAGCCACAGTGACTTCATTCTTTTGTTCATACCATCATAACAAGACAGCCTTTTTGTGGTCTAAATTTGCCATTATCTATTCACTCCGGCGCAGCAAAGCCTCGAGAACAAATCCATGATACAAATACTGTCTTAATAAGATTCCTTTTTAACCATGTTGGACTTGCCAGACTATACTGGAAATATCAATTAATTTGAAATATCTGCTTATCTTATTATGAAACTCCAGGGTAGTCAATGCGTAAATACGTCCTGTTTTGTTTAGGAAACCAAATTCATAAGAAAATGCTGGGATTTTATGTGGTCGCAGATTGCCCGGCCCAAGGACACCGATTACTGGCACACCTGTTTGCTATTTATTTCATAATGTGTTGTACTCATTCAATCCTTAAAAAAAAAAGTAGGATTATCTCGGTTTTAGATGCCTGTCCAGTTTGGTCAGAAGGATTTTTGTGGGTAAAAGTTTGGAATTTGGAAATTTTGCCGGACAGCAGTGTCTCCGCCTACTTTTCATCCGATTTCAACTACCAAAAATTCTTTAGCATGCAGTTACGTACAAATGAGACCTCCAAATTTTTTACATCCACCCTTATCTAAGAAGGCTAGACGTCGGGCTTCCGAACCCAAGAAGCCAGAAGACCGATGAGTCACTGAAAATTATGCAGGTTTTAATCTTTCTATCTCCCAGCAGGATTCAGACCAGCGATGTAGTTTTTGTTCGAGGAACAGATGCCTACCCCCTTCTCAGAGTTTACGTGGGTTGAACTGCATTTCTATCTAACGGCGCACTTGCACGATGATAGCTCCTTTGCATCCAATACCGTATTAATGACACAGTCAGGTGTAAAACTGTATACCAAGATGTGTATCATCATCGTGGATACTGCAGTCGCTCGCTGATTGATTGAGCACTGTGTAGCCCGACTAAGTACGGGTACTGAACAGCCGATCCAAGATAAGTCCATATGATTATTTGAGCAGCGGAAATGCAAACGGTACGAAGTGATTCGATTCTAGTTCTAAAAACACTGAAGTTTTCGATGACATCACCAAGACGTTGGTACTCACGACACTAGACTTTCGAAGTATTTTTTGTTTATATGTAACAGACTTGTTCCGACCAAATCCTTGCGTCTATTTTTAGAAGCGGTACAGACACTCCAAACTGTTCACAAGTTTGTCTCACTTTTCGGTTTGACGGTGACGGTTCAGTGGGCAGGAAATGTATGACTAAAATTCTTCGCTGTGAGCCAGTTGAACCTAAATGCCCTCCAAATAATAGTAGTAGTGAATAGTGTTAATGATTTAATGACGTAGGAAAACGCCTGACAGTACTTCCGGCGTCGGGTTTTTCCCGAAATCTTGTGTTCTACTCTTGTTGTGGAATTTCGTGGTGGAGCGCAAACAACATAAATGAGTGCTCTATTTTTAGCAGGGAGATACAAAAACTCTACCGAGGATTTCCAGATCTATGCTTAGTATAATATGAACTATTCCTTTTTCTGGACAATGAATTAAAAGACGGCACATGATCAGCCTTGTAAAACATGGCAGGCACATAAGATAAACAGGAGAAAAGAAAAAAAAAACTTGGTACCACAAGCATTTCCGGCTATTTAGAGATGTAGCCTTCCTTTTTTTTTTTTTTTTAAATGCATATAGGCTTTCCATTCTAAAAAAGTAGGATTATCTCGGGTGTTAATTACCCACCCAGGTCGGTGTGAAAAAATGTTGGTGGATAGAAATTTGGAATTTGGAAATTTTGTCGGACAGCGGTGTCTCCGCGAACTCTTCATTCGATTTTTAAGTGCTAAAGGTTCTACAGCCTTGTGGGTAACGTACACATGGGACTTTTGATTGCGTACAACAGTAGAAGAAACTGACAGAGGCTGGGACCGTGTGCAGCAAGAGATGTCATCCAGAAAGGCCATACCTAAGGTAACCAACAACATCAGCGTAGAGTCATCTGAACTTCACTGCCCTCCCAACACAAACAGTGTAATGGGCTCCTACGACAACTGCTCACAGGAATGTAAAAACTGAGGATACTAACATAGGGCACGTCCCCTCCCCCCCCACCACCTCTGCTATTGGGATCCGGGAGTCCCAGGCAAATGCCCATCAAGCCGATATCTTGAGACAGTCCTGCATCAGGGCACTGAAATTTGAACGCTAAGACCAGTTGAGAGATCAGAGCGAGACAATCTACGGCACAAAATTCAGCTGGAGAAGAGGCATAGCTTTCCCAATATTCTCTGTCAAGGATATAAAATTTGGGTCAATGTGTGAGACATTAGCACATAACCTGTCTGCCAACCATCCCCAAGCCAATGGTCTGTACGCTAGATTATCATACATACACACGTTTAGCTTTATCATATCAGACACGCATTGATTGTACCATAATGATAGTGTGCTCAACATCACATATAATACGTGAGTCATATTCTCTCTCTCTCCCCCTCTCCATTTCTCTCATATTCCTGTCTGCCTTTCGGTTACTTTCCTCATGTCTCAATCCGTTATATTTCTCTCTACCCGTTTCTTTTCCCACTCACTTGCCAGACATCCCAACTATCTCTTCCACCCTGTCTGTCTGTTTGTCTCTCTGTCCGTGACTAGCTCCTAGCTGACCATCTATATAAACTTTGGCTGGGACAGAAAGCTCAAGACCAAGTACCTCCAACCTAAACTGTTGTAAATTTTACTCAAACATCATTCACCATAGTAGACTGACCGAGATAACCACCCCCCTGGAGGTTGAAAGACATATAAACACCGTTATGACTGCTCGTTGAATTTCATGTACCTGAACTAAGAAATGTTCAGCCCAGTTAGTGACCATGTGGCCTTCCATCAGCACACATAATTATTGTTTCTAGCTACTGATCAGATACTGCCACATGAGGAACAGAGTCAATGTGGCCATGTTTACCAGCGTAGAAGTGAATGCACGTAGTCTATCAATGTGGAACATTAGCTGTGCCTTGGATTCCACTGCTTCAATGGAAAGTCCAACTTCAGCTTCAGAAACAGATGCCAAGGAAAGACAAAAAAGATAAGAATAAATGTCTCACAGCCTATCAAAATCAAAAGTTGATTTTCCACATAAAATCTTAATTCAAACACTTACATGTGGTGAAAAAATGTTCTGAGTTTGCCTGACTGTCGCCAGAGACATCGCAAATTGAAGAGACAGGGGGTGATCATTTAAAACCCACTAAAATCTTAAGAAAAGTCGGTAAAAATGAACAGTCTATCATGTAAGTATGTATATTCACCAAATTATAATCTGCCCACAAGGGCAATATTTTTATCTTCAGAGATAAATGTTTTTTCAACTTCTGCAATATAAAACATCGATGTATCAGACCACCTTCATTACATTCATACTCTGACTTTTCTGCTTGAGTTCAACGATTCATGACTGACCACGAAACAAATATGGCTTTGATATAAAAAGTTCTTGTCTTAGACTTTTCAAATAATTATACCATATCACGTTTCTTCATCGGCAACGTTTGCATGCCCCAGGCCAGATATGCAAAGAATGTTTTTGCTCTCTTGAATAAAAAAAAATAAATCTTGTCCCAGAAAAAATAAATATGCTGAATGTGATGAAACTCCAGTCTCTTACATCAAAATAAAAGTAGCTGGTGAAGATGCTAATCAATACTGAATCGCTGAATTAAAGAATTTTGTAGATGTTTTTTTGGTGGCTATATTATATTCAATTTTCAAGAGCATCTTCACATTGATCTAACTGTACATACTGAGAGAAAAATCAATGACCAGGATGCTGACACAAACCTGCCTTCCCCTGATGGCAAATATACAAAAATCAAAACTGGAGTTTTCTATTCCCCAAAAACAAAACAATAAAAAAAGAAGAAAAAGAAATAAGCACAAAGAGCTGTAGTCCGTTAGTGCTCAGCAATCTTGGTGCATGTTAGTGCTTGCCATCTTAGCTCCTCTCTAGCAATCAGGAACAAACAAGAGCCTGGAGCATATCTCCCGCTCCCCCCCCCCCCCCCACACACATTTTTGCTTCCAAAAGTTTCCAAGCTGCTGTGAGTATAGTGACCCTAACACAGTTGATTATGTTTACACGTTTAAAGGTATGGCCTATATGAACACAAATGTACAACACACACATGTACAACATGCTCAGTCAAAATTATCTTCCTCACACTCTGTGATTTTGTTCTTCTCTATCACCAGACCAAACACCTCAGAAACTTTGTTTAACCTGTGACAGTCCAGAGTAACATATCTTCAGTGTTCTTCATGAGAAGGTAATTCTAGACCACCAAACTGCTAATTCCGTCCATACCAAGCAGAACCATAGTACATATATTGATATTCAATGATTCATTTCATATCACATACAGGACAATACGAAAGTTTTTTTTTTTCAAAAACTTAATTACTGGTGTCAAAGGTTTACAAAAAAGGTGTTCATTTTAATCTTGGGTTTAGAAGTATAAAGATTGATAAATCTTAGCTCTTATATGCTTTCCTATGTAAAGTGCTAGGGCAGACTGCCATTCAGTCTGCACAAATAATTCTTTAGTGAAATTATAGAGCTTCAACACTGCCATACAATTCTTAAATTCAGCTAAAAATTTCCTTTATATCTTGAAGGATAAACTATTTTATCTTTCACTGATTCACCTCACAAGAGTTTTTTTTCCTCAATGTTTTCAAACTGCTGTGAGCATATTGTGTCTAACACAGTTGGTTATGTTTACAAGTCTAAAGGTACATCAAAGGATGTAGTTATAAACTGGATGATCAGGAACTGAAAAGAGAAACTTTCAGAACAGATATATATATGAACAGATATATCTAAAGCCTGTGTCCAAATAAACAATAATCCACAAATTTGATTAGACAAAGAGGCTTGAACCAACCACTCATAAAGCCAATCATACAAAGATTTTGATCTAGGTCATGGCAGTGTGACAGGTTGAACTATCAAAACTGGGAGATGACCACATCAGGAACATTCTGACTGTGAGAGCCTAAGTCATTGCAGAAAATCAGCAAATGTCAATCTGACGATGAAGTTTTCTTTCACGACAATGCTACCATCATCACACAAGAGCATATCTGGCATCAGTGCTCATCCTGAAGTTCATCTTTTTTTTTAATCAGTTCATTACATGCAGCCAAAATGTGAGATGCTAGGAAAAAAATGGAAAAATGAATAATTTCTTCTTCAATCTAATGGTTGACAGGCAGAATTAATTAATTTTCCTAATTAAATTCAAAAGAAAAAAAGTGCTGATGACATCTAGAAAATCAAAGAGAGCTGGATGATACAGGCTATTTTAGGAAATTCCCCTCATTAATCAATCTGGCTGGAAGAGATATTTATTATTCTTGAGGCTGATGAGCAAACACAAGTTGGAACTTTCAGTCAGCTGACCATTTAAAGTGACCACATCTGTTCTAAGGTGGGGACTGGTCTTCATTTTTCCACCAGTTTACATCAAATGAATAAAATATGATGCTTTCAGTACATGCAAGATCTACTGTGGCATATAATCGCTGACCATCTTCCCCTTAGTCTCGCATTTCAAGTAGGAGTAAACAGACTACAGACCAAGACAAGGATGATTTCAACATGTTCTCAAAGAGGGATGTTTGACCTTTCATAGTGCCTGACCTGTCCCATCTCTCAGAGCTGCTGTAAGCATCTGTATTCTGAGCTGGTTTCTTTCCTAGTTAGGTTTGTCATGGGGTATCTCTAGTGGGTTTGCTTAATCAATGTCAAAACTTTACAGTCCAATTTCATTAGTTCTATCGGGTCATTAACTTCAGGACAATGTCTCATGCCTCAGGACAATTGCTTGTTGTGATTTTCTGAACCAAAATAAGAGCTGGGTGACATAGCGGTGTTGAATTATTATTGACAAGAAATTATTGTGATAAGAATTGAATTCACCAATACCCCGAGAAATTCCATCGACCCATGTCCTCGGCCTTGCCTCAGCCATAAATTTGCCTCACTTCTTAGCTTGACCCTATTACGATGGGTAGAAAATTTATGACTAAAACTTTTTGCTGTGAGCTATTGAACCTGGATGCTCTCCTAATAATAGTAGTTGTGAGTAGTGTTCATGATTTAATGACTTAAGAAAACAGCTGGTGTGCTTCCGCATCGGGATTTTCCCAGACATTAAGTCTGGCTGATCGCAGCTTCCTCTGTGCAAAATCTTCTTTCACATAGCTGGATCTCAGTCCCATAGCCGAAGTTATCATATCCCTTGTGGTCAAGCATCACAAGTTCTCACACCGAAATCTCATTGTTTCTATGTTTGATGATTTCATTCTAATACTAGAATGCATGTATTTTATCACTAAACCAATGGCCACTGATGTCGAGAGGAGACAGTCACTCGAGGAATGACATGGTAAAACTATCATATAATCAAAATGAGTGGCCATATTCACAGCCTAGGCCTTGTAAAGGTGACAAAAGATGATGAAAATGCATATTCATTAGGCAACTTTTCAAAGAATTTGTTGAACTGTTCTAATACTGTGGCATAATAGCTCTCTCACTGCAATTTCTGCATAGTAAGACAGAAAGCTATGGCTCATAATGCTCTTGCAGTTGTTCAAACAATGAGAAATGACCTGATTACAGGATTGGCATATGCACACAACTGAAACTAACTCTCAGCCATCTCTCTCCTCCTCATTTCCAAAAGTTTGCCCTTTGGCTGAGTGACTCAGATTAGTATAGATCTTACCTTCCTGGGGTGATGGGTACATGGCAGACACCGTAGCCGCGAACCACATCTGTGCCAAAAGCATCTAGGCCGTAGGCATACACCACCAGCTGAGGCCCTGTATGCCAGACAGAGAGGTGACTGTATCAGAGCAGGATTCCATCCACAAATCACAATGTACCACAACAATGCTAATGATAACTCTTTTTTCTTTTTTTACAATGAAAGAATTTATCTCTATTTATCAAATTAAATAATTTGTCAAAAGAATATACCCCCCCCTCCCTCCCCCCCCCCCTCTCCCTTTGCCGCCACAAATGCCATGCTCTATTTTTTAACACCTCAGTGCGAGTTTCGAGAAGGTTTAAGATCATCCAACAGAACTGGAGGATAAGTCATGAAAATAAATAAGCCAAGGGACAGAACTGAATAAATAGTACGTTATCCACAGTTACCACCCTTTATCACCACAGTTCGTTTTAGGTTGAACTGAATGCTGGTTTTCAAGTCGGATACAGAATGACATTTCCCTCCCTTTCTTTTCCTTGCAACATATTTTAAAATGTAATAAAGTAAGACTCACCATGTTTGGACAAAAAAAAAAAAAAAAAGAAATAATATAACATAACTAACAAAAACTGTTTCTCTTTTTCTGTCTCTGGTGAACAAATGCGATGAGACATCATACCTCACATGTCTCTCTTAAGTTATATAAGTCGTAAAAAGATTATACACGTGATTGAGAGGATAATTCTATAAGTGCTGCATATGGATCGAGTGCCAATTCATCAGCTTTGCTTATGGGCTCTTTATTTTGTTTCATTTACATTACATCCAAGATTTTGTACAACTCACAAGATATCAAACTAGACTGCCAGTGGAATGAAATTACAAAGTTTCAACTCAAAAATTCATGGATGTGAATGTTTCTGGTGTGTGTTAGTAAGTGTGCATTCAGTCTCGAAGGTAAACAATACAAACATGTATCTATCCATTGCTGGCTCACTGGGGTTACAGTTTTCAAGGCCATCAAGGCTATTGACAAGTGAGCAAGCAAGACTGCAGTCTTTGCTGCATTTGATTTAGAAATATGTGGGGTGAAAGTGAAAAAATGTCCAAGTCTGTTGTTGCATAAATGAGCTCTGATCTTATAGATAACAAAGAAAATATAAATGCTGTGTCATTTGTACACCCCTGATACTTACAGCCAGCTGGACTTGTGCTCTTGAAAGTTGCATCTATGGGAAAATTCCAAACAAACCGCTGATACTGATCGCGACTCTTTTTTGTGATTTGTGTTATGCTCTCATCCAGACCCTGTAAAATCAGAAACAAAAGAAGTTCAAAGTTGTTCACTCACAGCTGAAAATCACAGTAAGTACTGTAGCTCATTCTATGACTATGATACTCTAACTGTAAACTATACATGAACCACAGGTTTTATCTCTTACTATTGACTAGATGTATGTGATAAACCTGGTACAAAACTCAGTGCATCCTCACTAATATTTACACTTCAAATATCAGAGATTTAAGTTTTAATGCTGAGTCTGAAGAAGTTATCTCTTGGGAATTACATGTTGCACTTACTGAGGTGATAGCCCAATCTAAACCATATGAAAAGCAGTACTTGCAGTAGATGTCATCAAACTCCGGGAACTGAAATAAAAATTGTACAAAATTATTTACTGCTTTAACAATAATCACACCAGACTAATAACAAGAGCATCTGAAGTGTACAAAAGCCCAATATATTCCAAATGAAACAAATAAATAAACATATTACAAGTGTATCTCAATAACTTGACAAGAATATACCTGACACAAAATACTGTCATATACCATATATCCACATGTTTTTGTCTAAATTACCACAACTAAATTAACAGCTTTGTTGCTAACATCAGCAATACAGTCAGTTTGCCTCACTTCGTCCACTGCTAACCTCCACCCCATTCAGTCCCACCCATGCGCATACCAGCACTCATACTCTGCTTTCACAGTGGCAATCAGAAGCATTGACTGTTTTTCAGTGTTATTAATTGTTGCAAAGCGAAGCAGGTTAGAATGCCCCATTTGAAGTCTCATCACTACCTCATGTATGTGCCAAAAGCTGCATCTATCAAAAGATTCTGTGCTTTGATGTGAAATGCTGGTCAATGGTCAGAGCATTAGATCATGGGAACAATCGGTGGTGGGTGGTGGGCTGACCGTAGAATACCATGTACGTTTTCTCAGATGGCTGTCGTTATTCGGACCCCCGGGGTGCGAATAATCTGTTTATTATTCGGACCCCCTCCCAGGGTGTGAATAATCTGGTCAGTTTTCGGACCCCCTGTGTGCCAAGAGAACTCAAAATGCCGGTTACAGCAAAAAAGATGGATGGATTCGAATACAGCAACACGCTTGAAGCGATCGCAGCCGATGGGAATGTGTCGACCCGATAAGAGTAAGAGCCGTCCTGGCTGCTTGTACAAAGTA
>JBCEWB010196595.1:9807-24739 GCA_039654565.1 Peronia peronii
CTTCCCTGGGGTCTTTCCCCTTGGCTCCCCCCCCCCCCCCCCCCCAATAAATCATAATTAGTAAGGTGCCACTACTGGCCTAGACAGAGCCTTACTGCATCTTGTGTCTTCAACACGAGGGCGAGTTAAATATCGGAGAAACCTCCGTTAGACAATTAAATTCAAATTGCATCATAGGTGGATGACATATCATGACTGCAGCTTCGTAGTTGTCAAAGTTTCCTAGATTTGGCGAAGCCAGACAATGGCGAGCATCACTGCCCCCGCATAGATAATTGTCGCCCACATATATTGAAATCAGAACAGGAACCTAGCCCTGGTTTTTCCGTCTTAATTGTTGTGAAATCAACTTGTTATGTCGAGTTTTAGTCATGACCATGTCAGGAAATTACGACATCTAAGGTGTTCAAACGCAAAAACTTCCTTGAGAAGACGGTGTCAAATAGTATAAAAAGCCAGTCGTTTTGACCAGTAAGTCAGTCATCTTGGGAAAGTCCTCTGTGATTTGTCCCCTGGATGGGACTCAGTCATCCCTAGAGTCGTCCCCAGAAGTTGTCCCCTCTGTGGGACTGGAGTTGCCACCCAATCGTCTCCTGAGAAGTCCCAAGACCCATCTCTTATGATGTTCAACCCCAGAGCTGTGAGATATCAGACGGATGAACTATGTCATGAGAACTTTATATAGTTATGTTATAGGATGACTCATGTTTAGGAAAAGTCAGTGAAATAGTGAGATTGTGATTCTATGTAGCAGAGCTCCTGATGAACATTGTAATTAAGACTCAAGTTAGGCTTTGGAATTACTGACTTGTGAATTGCGATTTGTATTATTATTACTGCTGGAAGTCTGTTAAACTTGAATTTTTCTACAGATTAAAACATTTGGCCTTCACCACTCATTTTCCTCATCTAATTTATGTGTTTGTTTTCAACACTGCCACATTTACATATCATAATCCATAAGATCACAAGTGGCGCTGCCGGCAGGATTTTGTTGGATTTTTGAGGATAGATTTAAAGTGCTTTTTCATCACTTTCAACTTTTTCCCAGAGGGCCACATATACTTTAGTTTAAACTGTTTTTTTTTTCATTGTTGTTTTTGTGTTTTTCCCTGCTCCCTACTGTTACCAAAGTTGTGAAATCTGTTTTTTCTAAATAACATTTGAAACAGTGGATTATAAATGAATTTATCAAACTATGGATCTAGGTATGAGATTTGACTTGTACAGCCCTGGGCATGTCTGCTTGAAGATTCAAAACAATTGCAGTGTTCCAGCACATTGATTGAAAGTGGGATCTTGAGTGTGAAAGAAAATATGATTTACTTTGAATGAAATTGTTTCTCAGATTTTCTCTCTTATCTTCTGTTCTCAGGGTCTTTTCACTAGAATCTTTTACAAGCTCTATGACTGGTACGACAGAGTTTTTTACTACTGCACCAGGTAAGTTTCATACTGCCTTAGATAGAAAAGTGCAATGTATCATATTGAGAGGTTCATTTTCTTGAGTTTGTATGTTTCTGAAAATGGATCACATTTTATGGTGTCGTAAAGAACATCATACTTCTTGTCACTAAATTACACACTAGGCTGTATCAGATACACAAGAAAACCCACTCACTTGTGAAAGCTTGAAATAGTCTGTCATAGTTAATTTTAGTTAAAAGCTGGTGTCTACTTGATTCTGTAGAAGCTTGACCACAACAACATAAGTTGTGATTTTGACAGACTATTACTTTTGTTTTTCCTGTCCAGTTATGATGGGATGACCCTTCTTACAGCATTAGCTGCCCTAGCATTTATTGGCACCATATCCTACAGCATGAAGAGACTGGCAGATGCAGAAGCTGAGGAAGTGAAGAAAAAAAGAATGGCCAAGAGATCTCAGCAACGACCACCCTCATGGTACATTGGATCAATTATCTTTTGGGAGAACTTACTGAAAAAGAAAAATTAAACCATTATTTGACTAGACTAGATTTTTATGTGATGAAATACACAAGCTTGTTGTAAAATTAACATTAAAAAAAACTGCAATATCTTTTTCTCTGTCTCTCTCTCTCTGTCTGTCTCTCTCTCTCTTTTCTTCTCACTTTTCTTTTTTTTCATTAAAATAGATTTTAACTCAATTTACCTTTCTGTTTCACACTGTTGGACTGATACTTTGGCTTCATCCTTGACAGATCTGGATACATACACATACTTGATGTATTGTGCTTTTGTCATAGAGCTTTTTTTTTTTTTTTAATTGCATTAGCTCTGCAGACAATCAAACTATCCACCTATATGAGCTTCGATACGAGACGTTCCAGAACTTGGTTTCAGAAGCAGATACAGGCTTGACAATAACACTGCTAGTTGATGAATACACTAAGGATAAGCTAATGAGAAAGTTTGCAGAAATTATGCAGCCTTTTTCAAGGTGAGATTTGTGCAATTGACATATGTAACGGTTTTTTAAAAATATTTTTTTTAAATTTACAGTTTGTTGGCAATTATGCCACTTAGTATTACTTTTATCCATCAACTGTGGTTGTCTGAGGTTTAAGAGGGAATGCATAATATTTTTAAGTGTCAGAGATGTAGATATTTTCAGATTATTGTATTTGGATTCATTAGGGAACAAATTTTACAGCTGATTATAAATTAATTTTGTCCAGTCATCCTAGGAAGTTTAATGTTGAGAATTTAGTTTGTGAATGACATTCAGCATATAAAATTGGACAGAAATGTTACTTAAATTTTGGTTTTCCATACCATTCATATTACTCATGAATCAAACAAGAAAAACTTATAAAAATGATGTGATTCATCTTATTTGTTGTTCTGAATTTCAGGTATAGTGCACTTACATTTGCCTTCCTTCAGCTGGAGTATTATCTGGACTGGTATCGTCATCTCTTAGAGCTAAGCATGGACTTTAAAGTGACACTGGAATCGATCAACAATCGCAATTGCGTGGGCTCTGTTCTTGCCATCAATGGATATCGGAAATATTATTACATTTATCATCCTAAAAGAGCAAGAAGGTATTGAATGGTGGTTTTTGACTGAAATTTTTCACAGTGTGTTAAATTTAATTCTTTTCTCATACTGGATAATATAAAAATTGTTAAATATTCATGTATCACATTATAATTTAATGGAGCTTCCAAATCATTTTGCTCTTGGATTAAGTGACTTTCTTTTTTTTTTATTTCATGTAATAATGTTTTAACATGTTTTTTTGAACTGTTTCATTTAGATTACATAGTCCATGTTTTTTTGTTTGTTTGTTTGTTTTTATTTTGTTTGTTTGTTCTTTTTGTTTTGAAAAGAACAAGCTTAAATGTCTTAAAGTTTTGTCATCATATCAATATTTGAAGTTCATAATTACATAGCAAACTTCATATCCACAATAAGATAAGATAAGAGATAATTGTTCTCCAAAGGAAACATCACTCACAATTGATGACACACAATAAACATGCAATATACATTCATACTCACATGCATATAGACAAAAATATAGTTTTAAAAAAGTATCAAGGTGTCCCATAGCACTGGATGATAACAGTTAAATTCAAGAAAAATTGAGCATTAAAAACATTCCATTACACTTAAACCCACAACAATCACTGACTCTGGTTCATTCTTAAATGTCTGACAGATAAAGGGTAGCATTGTTCAAGGTAAAAAATAATCAAGTGTTTTTTTCGAATATGACAATAGTCTGTGTGCTTCTATCTTATTTGCTGTTGTTCTTAACAGTGGAGGACTGTGCTATCGAAAAGAAAAACAGCCTTTTAATTAATACAGACTTCTACTGATAAAAACACAATGTCACCCCTCCACTAAAAAGGCATAAGTAAGACTTCTACCAAAATACAACAGATGTCTTATGGCATTCCTGAGCACATGAGCTATGAAATAGCGTCTTTAAAAAAAGAAATGCACCAATAATCATGTGTTAATTTAAAAAATGATGATGATATAACTCATCAAATGATTTGTACTTTCGCAGTTTTTTGTCAGTATCTTAATGACTTATGCCATGGTCACAGAACAGCAATATCTTGATCGATCATTAACAGATGAGATGGTTAATGCTGTGTCATTACTCATTGATAGGTGGATGAGACGTCATCATGGGAGCAACATCACTAAAGCCGTTGGCTTTGGAGACTCAGACTCAGAGACGTCGGAGGAAGAGAACAAATCCAGAGAGGAAGATTTTATATTTGAAGATGAACTGTTGTCAGGATTAGCCATATGGATGGATCGAGTCTTTGATGGATCTGTGAAGAAGCTGAGGCTGAGCTATTGGCCAGAGATGACTAAATGAGTCTAGTGTCGTTGGGTTTTTTTTTTTTGTTTTGTTTTGTTAAAGAGAACAAGATGAGGCCAGATATAATTTTTAAGGCCAAAGAAATTAAATTTGGGGGGGGGGGGGGGGGGGGGTTGTTGTTTCTGTTCAACTTAATTTGAATCCCTTTATTTTTTTTCCCCTGTTTGTTTTTTTGTGTTTTGCATTTGTTTTTTTTATGTATTACATGGTTTAATCAAGATGGAGATAATAGGCTGCCAGTGATTGTTCATTTTTACTTAACATATCCTTTTCATATTTGTTTGTTTCATCTGTGACAAGCATATAAAAGATGTGTATATCAAAGATAAAGAAAACATGATTCATTTATTGGAATTCCAAAACACAGTGTAGATCAACATAAAGCCTATGTCACAAAAAAGTCATAGACACCTATAATCATCCTGTATACAAAGCGCATCAATTACATGAATTACTTCTGTGGGAAGGGGAATGAGTAAGATAATCATCCAGCATTTTGTAACTGTTTCGGTGATATTTTGACTTGACAGTCTGTAGTCAAGAATTAACCCAGAAATCTGTGGTGTTATAAATCTGCCTTAAGATATTCAAGAAAATTATATAAACACAAAAACTGCCAAAAAGCATCATTTGCCATTTGATACAAGACTAAGAAGTTTTTTGTTTTATCTGTACAACTATGCAAACAGTTATGTGTTCCGAGCATTTCTCAAAGTATACGATAATCACTAAATGTCAAATTCATGAGAGGATTTTATCTACAAAGTATGTTCAGTTGAAAAATTGAATCCATTCAAAATATCATGTGCACTAAATTATGTCCTTGTTAGCCAGCTCTACTTTTTTTTCACTCACAGTAAGTTTTACAATGATTATTATCATAAATTCTCCTAGGTTCTGTAAAGCTTAAATCCTTCAAATTTAGAAGTTTTATGAATACTGTATGCAATGGATTTATGGTCACTTATTTTGAAAAATATCAGGGATTAGTGTTAGAAATATATGGATATCTAACTATACAATGCTGAGTTCATGAAGTCAATACTCAAGTTTGCTAGTCAGTTTAGCCACTGTTTTGTTAATGGTCAGGCTTTATAGAATGTCTGTCGAGAATTATTTTAGTAGCCTATCATATTTAGTTGATTTGTTTTTATTATTATTTTTTTTTTTGCAGTACATTTATCACTTACCTCCTTTACAAAGAAAATTTTGCATCTCCTTTAATTTTGAGGTGTCAAAAAACATTCTGTATGAGATTTTTACAAGCATAATTGAGGAAAAGTTTTTGTTAATCAGAATATTTAAGATATGCTGTATGTGAACATTAGATTTATTGCTCAAATGTTTGTCAAAGGAAGTGATATAAATCATAGTAGCTGTGACAGTATTCATTTTTTTTTTTAAATATTTTTTTTTTAAACGTTTTTTTTTTTACTGGCTGAATATGACCATAATATGATACATATTATATATTATCATGTTTATCAAAGAAAAAATGTCTTGTCATCTGGCTAAGCCAATTTTTGACAACAGTTTTACATTGGCAAACTTGTGCAGTTGTTAATATAATAAATAATTGTCATTGTCTCTAAAGAGGTCAGTACTATTAATTAAAATGAATACTTCACTTTGGGAAGTGAATTTCCTGACATTATGTGAGATGTATTTGAAATCTAAATTCTGTGACATTATTTGTATTTATTATTCTATTGTGAATACATTTAATATGTGTATATGTGTGAACAAAATGTTTGCATAGTTTTTTATCAGAAAGGTCATACATGAAATGCAAAATGACTGTCTTAATTGTCTCTGTTTTGAAGTGTTTGTTTTCAAGGAAGGGAACGGGGATGGTATCTATTTATTATTTATTTCTGTATGAATCTGAGATAAATTTGTGAGAATTTCCCTCTGTGTGAGAGAAGGAGAAGCAATAATGGGTTTCAGTGGAAATTTACTCAGAGCATGGTAGCTTGGTCAGGCAATAACCACAAAATTTTTATGTGGGGAACCTACATGCCCACATATTAATGAAACAAAGATATGCCTTATAATGTTATATTGATGCGATTTTTGGCTGCATGAGCAGCTAATGTCAGTCTGATTACTCTCAGAAGCATGCGATAGATCCGTGATCGATTGATTGAGCTGGAACTTTGTTTTTGTCAATCAAGACTTTGAGACATAGCTAGTAACAAATCAGTACTACAGAAGATTCTAGAAAACAGCATAGTTGAAGGTTTGTTTTGTGGTGCAACTATTAGGCATTCTCAGTGTTATGTCTTGTCCAGTACTGTCACTTCTTGCCATTTCTTCCTCTCCATATATCCAACAAACATTTGTGATTGGCAACCCATTTAAGGTCATGATATGTATTACAGCAGAGTTAACTGGATTGTCTTTAATTGGTTTAGTAGTTTTGATATACTTGTTTTAATTTATTTGACACAGGAAATTTAAGTGATAACAAAGATTAGATAGTAACTTCATTATTGCCTGAAAGAATGTTTTATGGGCAGGTCCCATTGTGTTTCCTTTGAGATACTGTAATGAACTATTTTTGATGTGTAATCAGCAGCACTAGAACATTTTTTTCAGAATAAGTATATCTTCACTTTTTTGTTTGTTTTTTGTTTTTGTTATTTTAAATTCTGTATAAATGCTGTATTTTTTTTCTCCTTCTACAGATTGAAACAGTAATGTTACTTTATTGTTAAGCAACTTCAGATAAGTATTTGTTTTGTTGTTTGCACTAAATTTATGTCAGCTACAGACCATGTTACCTATACTCTAAAATGAAATTTGCGGGAAATGGAAATCATTTCGTTCTATCGCCAGTTTGTTACATCCGAAGAGCTAAATTGAAACATTACCTCCCCTGATTGAAAAACCATATGACCGCATAGCTACCTTATGTTTTAAGGTCATTTCATTTTCATTTTTGTTGTTCTTATTGTTGGAGGTGTACATATATATAAAATGTATGGTTATATAGTTGTTATGTCGTTCTGTTTTGCTATTTTTCTGCCTTTTTTTTTTTTTTTAATTCTTCAAGATTGAAGACAAAGTGGAGTTTGGAATGGCATACTTTCTGCAGATGTCCAACTTTTTCATTAAACTTTTATCAACTTCACGAATCAGTGTCCTTTTGAACCGCAGCGATAAACCTATTCTCCTACATTTTAACATGTTTAGTTTCAATGAATTCATCATTGACTGCCAGTCTGTTTCTAAAATAGATTTGTAGTCAATTTCAAGCTCACAACTTTCAATATGAAACTGAAGAATGCCTATAGACTTCTGAAAACTGGCTTTCAAGAAACACTGACAAGCACGACTGGTTTTACTGACCGAATGTCTGCAAGTGGAAGTGTGTATAATGTATGATTGAAAAGACAAAGGCCAAACCATCCTCTGATACAGTTTGCGGTGTACCTGAGCATTTCAATCTCCTTAGGGGTGGTTTTCTTGGCTGAATCCTCTAGTACCATGGTTGTGTGGTTATAAATAACGATGACATGCCCATAATTAATACATGACACCCTCTTGCAGTAAATACTCGAGTGGGACCATGAGTGACGGGTGAGGTGTGAAATGGGAAACGGTAGGTGCATGATTTCAACACACTTGCTCCTCAGGCCTTACCTTTTTTGTGTCATACTGCTGGGCAGTACAGCACATTGCGGGCACCGGTACTTCACGCGCTCACAGACGATTTCTTTCTCGAGGTTTGTTGTGCCATACTGCTGGGCGGTACAGCACATAGCGGGACCAGTACTTGATGCGCTCAGGGATGATTTGATTGTTGAAGGAAACTGGTCCGGTACCAGAGCTTGGTCGTGGTTATGCTTAATATGAAAGAAAAGTGCGATCGGGGAAACGAAAACTGCTCGTTATAAGCGTAGTTTTCATATCAGCCTAACATTTTATTTCATTGTAAGCATAACAAATTACATAGCAAAAAAAGTGTTCTCAAAAATTCTTACTTAATGCAAGTTTCGTTTTAAGCATTTTCTTATTAACCATTTTAGAGTATAATTTATATAGCAGGACAACAAATATGCACCTAGACAAAATCTGTAATTCCAGTTACGATAAGATCTGAAGTATCAGCTTTAAGCAGAGACGATCATGTCAAACAGGATGTGATATATGGTTTGAAAGATTTCAGTAATATGCAAAAGGAACTTACTTTTTTTTTAAATTATTGTGAAAAGTTTTGTTTTTTTTCTCTTATTCCTTTGTAATGCATTCACATGCATTTGCTTTTTCAGGATTTGTTTTTTTCTTTTTCATATTACCACATTCCATATGAAAAAGTTAGTTTATCAAATTTTTTCAGTCTGCATTTCAAGACTTCATTTATTCTGTCTGAACACCTAGCAGTAGTACTCTAGATAGACCTAATCTTTTCTTGTGTTATATCTTTTCTTAGACTGATGTTGTAAATGCATTGATTTATATTTGTTCTGTAAAACTTCACAGTGACCAGAAATTGCCACATTGTTACATTGTATTTCATTATCAGTTTCATCCTCAAAACTTTCATGCTGAATTACTGAATTCACAGCAGATGAAAAGGAGTTAGAATGAACAAGTAGGAAAATAATTTTATTAGAAGCATTCAAGTGGCAGGTAAACTGTAAGCCAAATATAGAAGAGAAAGGAGTATGATGTGCATCATACTGATTTAGGAAGAAGAGGATTAACAATTTAAAAAAGAGAGCAAGCACTTTTATTGTACAATATTGTGAACGTGTAATAGAAAAATAATTAAACAGCTTGAAAATAATCATCTATAGAGTGGATGGATTTGGGATTTTAGTGGTGCATCAGCATGGTCATGACTATATTGCACCCAGCACAGTAGAATATGTTTACAAGTTAGAAAGTTGTATTAAAAAATATATAGATAAATTAGGGGATCAAAGATTATAAAAGGAAATCTATAAAAAAAAAAAAAGATATATGTAAACCTGAGGTTTGCCTTGTGGCCTGCCACATACGCACATTGAGTCTAAGTTGCATAATATTTATAAATGAGGAAGCAATGGGGTTTGTAGGTTATAATATTATGTATGGAGATCATCAGTAAAGTCCAATGAGGTGCACAAAATTTGCATAGGCTTCTAGCTACAGTGGGAACCATTTATAACAGGACTGCATATAACAGGAATTTGCTTATAACAGGAGCATCACCAATCCCCATGTCCACTCCTTCTTTGACTTTAGTAAAATATTATCTTGTATAGCAGTAGTCTGTGACAGTCGAATCGCTTATAACAGGATACCTGTACCGCTAGGTGCTCACAATATAGTGCACCTGTAGGTCCAGCGGTCCTCCAAAACCGCACGAGTTTCACATGGATCAAGTACACTTGCCAACATAATTGCTTTACAGCTATTATTTCATCTGTTTGTTCACTAGATGTGCTCTAAGGAGGTAGGGGATGGGTGGCGGGCAGTGAGATTGGCCAAGTGGCTTTTGGGGGGGGGGGGGGAGGGGGGGGGTAGCTCATGAATAATTCATAGCATGATAGGCAAAACAGACTGAGGTGGTGGACCCACGTGGATAAAGAAAAGACTCACACTATAGCTCCTAACGTTAGGTAAGATATACACGTGTCTTACCATTCAATGACCACTTGTCAGCAGTGATGAATACTGATTAGTGCATTTGCGTTTTTTATTCTTGCAATGTTGATATCACCTTCAATTGTATGCCGTGAATCAAGCAAGATTTATTGTTATCGCATTTTTATCGCAATAATGCAATCAGTTCGATAGCTCTCTGGTTCCACACATCACCATAGAGAGTACATGTATGGCCTTTCACCTCAGCTCCATGACAATGTACTCAATAGATCGGGCATAAAGGGATTGGTACATTGGGAGGAGGAGAGCAGGTGGGTGAGGCAATATGATACCCTTGATCTTTCCATCCGCTAAGGTCAGACAATGAAGTGTCGCGTGTTAGTTATTTTATTCACGTGGCCAGTTGCTCTGCTTGGACTTTTTGATTATTAGTACTAGTAGCACATGGAGCATACCGTGACCTCTTAGTGATATACACATACCATGTTTTTGTTATCCTCCTTACTACAATCTTTGCTCAATCATGGGATATTATCACGCAAAACTAAAATAATTTAATGAAGGGAGACTATCCATGAAAAAAGGTGTCTCCTATAATCAGACAATAGGCTAGCAATGTTTTATTCCTCTAATTCATTTATGTCGGTTATAATAGGAATCGCTTATAACAGGACTTTTCTTTGGTCCCAGTGATCCTGTTTTATCAGGGTCCACTGTACTGTAAATGAAAAGAAACAGACTTAACTCAGCCAGGCACATGAATAATCGTAAAAGGGTCATAGGTACAGAAATTAAAGATGAAGATAGGATGATAATAGAAGTACCTTATTGCAAAGAGAAAGCTGAAGAGCATGAATTAAAATGATTGATGTTTGATATCTTAGCAAGAAAGGCTAAATCGTTTCCCATAGAATTATCATAATTCATCTTCAGTATGGCACAGTTTCTACCATGGTTAAAGTTTATTGCCATTCCCAGTTACATATAGGACATCTCAGAAAATGATAAATAATCATCAGTATGTTGTTTTTCATACTGTCATTTAATTCCATTCCTCTTACAATTATACATTGAGAATTTCTTTCATGTTCTTATATTGAAGATATTAGATCTGACAAACAGTCATTGCTCACAACTGAATTTCAGGATAGATTACCACGTACTGTAATAACTGGATACTGAAAAATCATCGCAGACATTTGGATCTGGTTGGTGCAATTTTCATTTTAGAAACTTGGCTCTCAGTACATTAGCCATTTGACCTTTGGCTTTTGGGAGCTGATCAAGTTCATTGCCTGTAAGCAGAAGAGACAATAGCATGAACAATCAAGATTCTACAGTGAGAGAGCTAATGGATGCTAAATAGTTACTGTGTGATCATCAGTAAATGCACATGCAGACATAGATCTATAAATAAGGATCATTTGTTATACTGACACTGTTGAACCAGCGTGTATTCATAAAGATCTGATATACAGTAGATGCTAGAATGAAATTAAGATTTACACACTCAGAAATCAGCTCTTCACAGTGCACATTTTGCTATAGATTTTCAACTCCAGATTGAAAAAGAATCATAAAAAGTGTTCCTTTGCATCAAATAAAATACTCCCTAACTGCAGATATTTCTCTGTCATACTGAATATATTTGTAAGGTGACACATTCTTTAATTGTCTTATTTATAACGACACTTAATTATATTATGGTTTTTGAAGAGTTATCACCACACACATGAAAGTGAGGTTGGAGTGTGTGGAAAAAAAAGAAATATGCTCATTAATTTGTTTTTCTTATATTTGCTTTATGTTGTAATAGCTGTATGTGTTTTAAATTTTGTATATCAATTGGTGATAATCTTATTTTCTATCCAGGAATAAGTGTATGATTGAATGGTGATATCCTTTTATGTATCTGTTGTGTGGCTCAAGTTTATGATGTCTCATTGATTCAATTGACAACAAAGAAATTTTATGCACGGAAAATGCACTTTTTTTATAATGATGGTGTTTCTTACTAAATATTTAAGGGCAAAATGCATAACTGCAGATTCACTCTTACCAGTCACTGCTTTTGTTTTAGTTACGGAGTATAGAGATTGGTCTATCATTCTGTGTTATGTCACAATCAATTGTGGTGGTTTTTTTTCTTATTAAAGCTTTCCCTCCTCAGTGATTTTATTTTTGTGAATTACATGTACTGTAATTGCTTATATTTATATTTAGTCAGTGCAAGAAAGTATGTTTGTGATAAATTATTTGATCTCATTGTCAACTCAGATTGAATAAAAAGTACTTAAGTCACAATGTCCTACATTTTGAACCAAGGTCATGAAAGTCAATGAACAGAAAAAAAAAAGAATGAAAAAATATCAGAGATTGTCAAAATTGAATGTGCAAGCATCAGAACACCATAGAATATAAAATTGGAGTAACTTGAATCAGATCACCTCAGAAAAAAAGCATAGATGTACAGTGGAACCTCGCTAGCACGGTCATGGTTTAATACGATCTCTTCTGTTTAACACAACCTTTTCACGAAGTCCGGTTTCAACCCTTCTTTAAACATACTAATTTATTTTCAATAACACGCTCGGGTTTGCATGTTCAACCCGCATAGCACGTTCAGGTCATCTGGACAGTAACTGTTGTCAGTTGTCCGCGCTAGCCATGTGCTATGAAAACATTGAAAAGCCCACTTTCTCGCTAACCTGTGCATTGTTGCTGCTAGTAAGCCTACTGCATGACCCCCTTTCACATGCACATGTGGTCAGTGTCACAATGTTACGTTAACTAGGCTTCGCTTGAGCCTGCCTCTCATTCCCCTGGCTTCAACTTCAACCGTGACTGTGGCACGCAGCGTCAAAAGCCTATACACTATACTACAACACAATACACCACTGACCAGTGGAATCACCGTGCATCATGCACTGTCACCTATCCTATCTTGCCGTGCACCACGACTCACATACCAAGTTTTAAAAACTTTTCAAACTGTAAATTCTAATGGGGGGAAAAAACTCTTAATGAGAATACTTAATACATTTGCCCTTTTAATAACAGCAATGTCAAACTTCCAACTTCAGTCGGAATTCCAACTATTTGGTTGTTGCTGACTTTCCTACTTTTGGCCGCTCAGCTGCTGACCTTTGTTGATTGCGGTTTTATAGATCTAATAATTTGCGATAGATCTACAAATCCCGCACGATGACAGTGGAACCGGACAAAGAGTTTTGCACATGCTTCGGACGAGAGTGGAACTGCTGTTTTTCGACTTTCTTGTGAAAACAGTTTGACTGTAATATGTCCATGTATAATAAATATATATTCTGTTTTATTTCAAATGTATTATTCCTAAGCCTTTTCCTTATGTTTCCAAAAATCAGTACGGGTTTGGACAAGAAAAATGTTTGATCCTGATAACACACTCACCCTGATAACACGATCCTTCGAGTTTGATCCCAAGGGTGGGCATATTATCAGGGTTCCACTGTATCTGCTTCTTTTTTAGATAAGATTCGCTGAAAACGGACTTGAGTACTTTTCATTCAAGGGTCTTCAATTTGTTGTAAGACATGGACATAGTTTTGTCCACCCCAGTGCAATATGCTAGAAAGGACATGAACAAGAGTGAATGTTTGTACCTGTCTTGGTCAAATATATTGCAAATTTTAACTTGTCAGTCTAAGTTTTATATTTTGGTTTGTTCTTCTGGTTGCTGTGTTTTCTTTTTGTTTTAGGCAAAAGAAACCAGGAAAAAAAGAACAACAAAAAAGTATTGTTATTATTATTATTTTATGAGGAACCTGTATGTGTGTTGCATAGCTCCAGACAGAACATTTGTTAATAACATTATAAAGAGTGTTCACAGAATAAACTAATTGCTAATTCATTTGAATGTTGTCTGAGCTATGCTCTCTGAATCAGTCAGTCTGTCTAGTCTCATATGTAATTAATATACAAAAGTTAAAAGTTTTAACAGCCAGTTTGTTTATCATACCAAACATAGCAGCTAATTATCATGCTGTTTCTTTTTTTAGATATATTTTCAGGATGTCACCTCATCAGTATTATTCCCGTACTGTCAAGCATCACCAGATGCATGGTTATCACTGCATGCAATGACACTGTTAGAGAATCCTCCTCCATTTGTTTCAATCTTCACTGGTTCTGTTGACTTCATGGATCCTCATTTCTCTAACTCCAGTGATGTTACCAATAATAGAATCTGATGGTCTGCCTCTGGTGTCTTTTTGCCCCAGTCTTCTCAGGTGCTGAACACTGAAAATCTCTCTGGGGTCTTTGTCGGTTTGCACTTGTGCAACAGATTAGAATTTATTGTTCGCATGGTTTTGAGCTAATGTCAACCAATTCGGGGATGTCCAGTTTTCATTTCATGAAAGCAAACAGCATAAGAGTTAGTCCTTCTCACACTATTACTTGTCTTGGAGAATCAAACCGTGGGAACTTAGAAAGTAGTTTTGAAAAAAAAAAGGCAATTGCAAGGATTTTGACTGAAAGATTTTTTAGTCATTGTTTACAGCTATCAAAGTTACTGATTATTCTAAACCTGAAGTTCCTTCAATAAGAAAAAAAAACCTTGAACATTTCAGACAATTGTGGTACAGTAACATGGCCAGTTAGAATAAATATTTATGTATATGACAAAGTATTATAGTGAATAACTAAATCATAACTTCCTTTCAAGATGCCTTAATTTTTTTTTGTAATTTTATTCATATTTAGTCTATTTTCTTTTAAATTTTATTCATGACAAGGAATTCTCTTTGACATGAGCACACCCTTCTCAGTTCTTGGCACAGATATCTTATGTTTCACATCCTCCTTTTCTATTTTTTGTTTTAATTTTTGTTGTTGTTGTTGTTGTGTGTTTTTTCATTGTCATAGTGACAATGTCTAGGAAGCAAATTCCTAGGAAGCAATATGATCATACTTGTGCTTCCTGCTAAACAGTCAAAACTTGTCAGCTCAGTGTAGGTTTGGCTTTTTTAG
>JBCEWB010196704.1:0-24738 GCA_039654565.1 Peronia peronii
ATCTATCTATCTATCTATCTATCTATCTATCTATCTATCTATCTATCTATCTATCTATCTATCTATCTATGTGCTGTTTTTTTTTTTAATATGTTGTCAATTATTTGTTTAATTCTGACTTATTTGAACGTATGACGTGCATCTACATCAAGTCATGAAATGCATTCAAGTCTGTCAGCCCCGTCTCGAGAGAAATTGAAGCAGCATCCTGTTTCTTATCTATGCCGCCTAATGTCTTTTGTGGGAAATCTGTATTCATGCATGTTGTATTACTCTTATTTGATCGTAAAAGCTCCTGGTTTGAAATATCTTAAGGTATGTGATATTTGCTTATCTCTTGTTGGGGCTGTTAGATGGATAAGTGGATGGATGGATGAATGGATGGATGGATGGACGGACGGACGTGTGGATGGATGTATGGATGGATGGATGGGTGGACGAACGAGTGGACGGACGGACGGATGGACGTGTGGTAAAACAAAAAAGTTTCCTTCCAACAGTTCAGTTGCACTATGTTGAATCAATTTTTTCACGATGTCACGAGGTCAGACTGGAACTGTGTAAAGACATGAAGAAATAGTGATGGAGTACAAACTATATGCGAAGTAGCATGTGTTCATTACATGTATTTGCTTTAACACGCATTGTGCAAGTGCTCATATTATGTGTGTGTTTATACCGTGTGTTTATGATGTGCATCACAGGGAAAAGAACTGGTTTGAATGGTTTACCTGGTGTAATGTAGCAGCAACAATAGCGTGAAAGTACTCCAGTGATCAATTCAGATCACCAACGAAATCACAGTTCACCAAGTTCGGCAGTGAAAGCTTCAAGAGGGAACAGATCGAATTTAACGCATTTAGTGAAAGAAATAATGCCTCGTTGTTGGGTGCTGATTTTGTGGAGACATTGAAAGGCACTATCGATCTCACTAGGCAGTCTGCTGTGAAGTGCTGTACGAAAAAGTCGCCATAAATTATTTCAGATTAAACATTATCACATGAAAATGCCAAAGTCTGTGTTGCTAATTGGCAACAATAGTAATTTATATGAAAGGAAGCTGATCGCTGTCATAAATCTGTCTTTGTCTGTCTGTTTGTCTCTCTGCTTATTTTTGTCTGTCTTTGTGTTGTTTGAGATTTGATCTACCTGCATGGATATCTGTTATCAGTTAGCTTGTCCGTAGATATTTTCCTTCCCGGGTCTAATTTACTATGTTCAGTTTTGTCAACCTGTCAGTCTGCTTGTCTGCCTGCCTGTCTGCCTACCTGCCTACCCACATCTTCATATATATATCCGCCTGCCTGCATGACTTATTTAATCAGCGAAATAAGTTCAGAAGGTGCGCATTTTGGGACAAATTAATATGCAAAGCCTAACAGGCAAAATTCCACATACTGGGTGATATGAGAGGAGATTGGCCTATAGCGGAGCCGATCCTGCCTTCAATTATGAGGAAAGTAAATGGAAAAACCTGACTTACCTTATCGTTCTGCCAATTGCCAGCTATACAAGAGCGGGGCGCGGCACTCGCTCTCAATCAATAGGCGCAGTACTTGATACCGACAGAATTGCCTGATGCCTAACGTACACAATCGACTTTTCATTTAAGTACGTGCCTATGTGTTGCTTGTGGTAGCCTATATATGTGTGTGTGTGTCTGTGCTGCTGTGTGCATGTCATTATGTGGGTCTTTTCCTTTGTTTTCTCCAGAACATTGTACCACTGACTGGGTCTCTTTGTTCAGTAAGCAAAGTTTATTATGTTTCAGTTGAGAGAGGCTCTGACAGTGTGGACTTAGACAAATTGCTGTCCTGATGTCAGGTCATGGAAAATACACAACAATGCGAAAGCGAAAGGGCTGTGTGGTATTTCTGAAGTCAGTGACACAGTATATTCTCCTGGAAAGAAATAGACAGGCTTGAAGTCAGACCAGATACGATGACATGGCAAATATCTTATGAAGTCAATCATATAAAGACAAATATTTAAATAACAGCTTCTAAGACCAGTCATGTCTCCTGGCAGATTATGTCAGACGAAAGAAGATGAAATAGATGATATTAAAATGATAATGCTATGATCGTGGTATAATACAGCAATATTGAGTGTTTTTCATCATTAAAAAAAAGTATCTTTTTCAGCAGGAAGATTATCTTATTTGAAAAGAGCTAGAAAGGCCCTGCTCAGCGGAACATCTTTAATGCTTGTTTCAGCCTCCCTTCTTCCTTGATTTTGATATGGCAATGGAAAAAGCTCTAATGCATACAAATTGGCGCAGTGACGTTATACTACTGTCCACCTCTACAGCCACTTCTGATTAGTTTATCAGTGCTGTGACAATGGAAAGATAACAGTTGTTATCAACATGGGAATAGTTTCTAACTACAGTAACCATGTAGTCCGTGTTTTAGATTTCCTTGTCAGGGGAAACTTTAGCCCAGGCATTTACTCACCCGAGATGTGGTGTTGTATATGTTCTTTTAAAATGTACACAATTGTTGATTATTACAATTATTTGGGCCTTATTCAGAACAAATTTCCCGGGTCCTTTGAAATAGCTGTTTAAAAACACGCACATACACAAATACATAACAAATATTTACCATACAGCGTTATGCTGCTGACATTATGTTTTTTTTTTAGAATAAACTACGACAGTTTATCCCAGATGCGTAGGAGATGTACTCGACAATAGAAAAAGCTTCAAAACTGTGTTTTCAGATTGGATTTAGTAGCTACATGTATTAAAGAGATTTCTTATTTGACCATTGCACTCTCCGCGGACAATAGCTTTGTGACATAATTATGCTAGCCCTAAACCACAATAATGGTGCTTCATTCAAACTTCATGGCCTGACATTGTTATCAGCTGGCACATACATATTATATTGTGTTATACGTATTACCAGACCAGTTTGCAGCACTTCAGAACGTTATCTGCTCCTTGCCTGTTGTTTTGTCGTATGATGACACTGCCTGATCATCAGTTGTCTGCATGTCGTCTTCACTGTGAACATCTTGACGTCAGATGTTGCCATGGGTTATGAACTTACACTAGATAGTCTGTCCCCCACTCCCCTGTTCTCTTTTGGTTTACTTTGTATTGTGGGGTTTTTTTGAGGGGGGGGGGGGGTGTTCTAAACTGTCCTTGCTTGATAAGTGTGTGCCGTTTTACAGAAACATGAATCGAAGAACAATGAATGTGCAATGTGAACGAAAAGTACCAACAATGCAAAATGAATATACTGAATGCATGTAGCTTCAAAGAGAGCACACATACAACACACAGCAGAACTAAAGGGACTGTCAGTGTCACTGGATGGGTCAAGAACACAGAGAGCAGAGGGAGAAGAGAGATGACAGATATTAGTAGAAAGACCATAATTGATGTCACTAGAACAAGGATAGGACAGGATAGAACAAAGAGGACAAAGGTCACGTCTGTTTTTGTACGGCTCTAGAACAAAGCGAAAAGACAAAGCAAAGACATTCCAGGAACTTGGAACAAAGAGCGGATAGGACAAACACAACATCGTTGTTACTGGAATTGTTTATTTTACTATCTGGTTCCAGCACAAAGAGAGCACGGGGGAAATGGAGATAGAACAAAGATGGCAAGAGAACACAGAGCAGCAAGTCTGAGAGCAAAGACAGAACCGCCAGTTCCTCCAAAGACTATCAAAACTGTTGGATGGTTATAGTCCTCTCTCTCTCCCTCTCTGTCTCTCTCTTCCTCTCTCTCTCTCCCTCTCTCTCTCCCTCTCTCTCTCCCTCTCTCTGGCTCTCTCTCTCCCTCTCTCTCTCCCTCTCTCTCTCCCTCTCTCTCTCTGGCTCTCTCTCTCTGTTTTTCTCTCCCTCTCTCTTTCTCTGTCTCTCCCCTCTTTCTATCTCTCTGTCTCACTCTCTTTCCCTCTCTCTGACTCTGTGTTTCTCTCTGTCGCTCTTTCTCTCCCCTTCTCTCGCTCTGTTTCCCTCTGTCCCACTCTGTCGGTCTCTCTGTCTGTTTCTGTCTGTCTGTCTGTCTGTCTCTCTCTCTGTCTCTCTCTCTGTCTCTCTCTCTGTCTCTCTCTCTCTCTCTCGCTCTCGCTCTCTCTCTCTCTGGCACTATTCCTCAGACGGCTATTGATTTTTTTTGTAGAAGTAAATAAAGCTGAAGTTCAGTAAGACGGTAGAATGGCTGGGTTGTTTAATCACCAGTTAGTGACTACCAAAATCTTACAAAGCGAGTCTCGATTTCAGATACTGCATTTCAGACCAAAGTTCCAGCTTTCGCAGAGAGAAGTGTCGATATGTATGTACCTATCACAGGGCTTACATACAGGAAGAGATCAATATCTCACTAGCAGTAATTATCTCCGGATTTATCGTTCTTTGATGAGCAATGACATCACCACAGGCCAATACGGATAGAGATTATTAAAGTGCGCGGTGAAGCAGTAACTCTGGCGATTATTGATTTCCTTTACAGATGCAATGAAACAATCCTCGACTTTTGATATAGAACAGAGCAGCGACAGCAAAATCAGTTGTCTTGAAGATAAGCAGTGGCATGATGGCATTTTAATGGCCTAGAGGTCCTTAACGTCTGCGATGAAGCCATAACGCTGGTAACTAGTAATTCCAGTATGTAATACAGTGAAATCATCCATGAATTTTGATATATTTAGTAAATACAGTGAAATTATCCACGACTTTTGATACAGAAATAACGGCAACCAACGGCAGTCTTGGTATATTTTAATGCAAAAGCTGTGATCTGTCAGAGATGAAGAGGCACTAAGTGAACATGTGCATTTACGTACATATGATTAAAGGCAACTCTTTCCGTACCACGAAATTGGGACATGGTCAGAAAACAATGACGACATTCTTAAAGCCACTTGTCTCAAGATGAGGGCTCGAAAAAAAATTAAAGAGAAATAAATACTTCTTCTTTTTACAAAAATTTAAGGTCTGTGGGTTCAGTTTATAAGGCAAGACATTGTGATAAGGTAATGCTTGCAGTGAAAGTCAAGCATTTTAACAACTCTGGAAAAAAAAAAAGGAGGGGGGGGGGAAGGAAGATATACATAAAGGATCATATCTGCACTGAAAATAATTGTTCAGTTTTGAAACTTCCCTTTTCTATATGAGCCTTGCATCTCTGCTGCCATATATTTTGCATTGAGAGGCAGACGTCTTGTGGCTCGACGATGGCACTCTCTCCCCTTTCTCTTTCACTCAGAACACGGTTAAACTGAGACTTTATTAATCAGTTAAGCACTTCTGTCGTTCGAGGATAGTGAGTGCGTGAGTGTCACTGCCAGGGGTACGAGTTTCCGAAAGGAGACAAACTTAGACATAGGAAGAGGTGCAGGGAAGGGCTTCAACCAAGGGAAGGCCAAGCCAAGTGAAATTGGCCATGGTTCGTTAGAGACTAGCCAATCGTCAGGATCAATCTTTGCATTAAATCCATAGATAGAAATCTCGATGTTCCGCACTGAATGTGGCCGGCTTCCTGTATCCCGAGGCTGTGAGTTTCATGGAAAGAAGTTTTAGCTGTTTCCTCTTGTTGTGGTTGTTATTGGTGATGCTGCTGATGGTGACATTGGTGATGATGATGAAAATAATGTGAATAAGGTACTTCAGTGTCATACCATCATACGTTTTCACGGCATTGGTTCTTTGTCTTCGATTCGACATCATCGTCCTAGTTGTTGTTTTCTCCTTTCATCATTGCCTCTATCTTTATGGCCTTTTCCTCGTCCTTCATTTGCACCCTGTTCGTCCTTTCCCCTTTACATCTTCCCACCTCCTGAAGCATGATCTTCCCTCTCCCCTTCATCCTCTTCCTCCTATCCCTTTACACCCCCCTCTTTTTCTACGAGTACTCTTTCCTTTAGACCACTACTCTTTCCTCCCCTCTCCTTTTACTCCTCTTTCGTCTCCATCCTTCTCTCAGCTTGTCAGATCTGTCCTTGTTCCTCTGCTTCTTCCACCTATGTCTATCACTGAGGGCGATCACCGTCGTTGCCACAACCTCGACACCTCACACATTTCTATAAACAGCACAAAGACAATGATAGTGTCATTAACTCAGTAGGATACCAGTGTTAGTTGCACGCTCTCTTTCTCGATACACCGCACGTCTGTCCTCGATCCTTTATGTCGCTCTAAAATTCATGGCCGCAAGAACTGAAATGTTCAGGGGGAAATCAGATAAAGGGACATTTCGTTTGGCCATTTGGCGCATAGATTTGGAACATTTGACAATAACAGGACAATGACATGTAGGAGAGACCGTGAAAAAGGATCGGATAGACAAGATGGACTAGAATTTATGTACAATGAAAATAGTGTGGCATAAAAACTGATACAGATGCGAGGTCTAAACATGGGAATATGGTATGAATGAGATCCAAAGAAAAGGAATATGCCAAAAACTCTGAATCCATGAACCATTGTCTTAATATTTGTCCGTATTTACAAACAGATGCAAAACCTAAATCTGAAGTAGCCTATGGCCTTAAGTCAGTACAATGAACCGTCCGTCATTTCATATACAACTGGAACATGGCGCGTTACGACTTCATCGGTCACTCGGAAGAACCTTGTACACAAATGAAAAGCTAAGCAGAACTCAATGAACTGTGGTCATCGGTCACCCCCTGGGACAAATCAGTGCCAAATCAGATCAGCACTTTGCTTGGTCGCGGCTTCGGGTTTCTGATAATTCACCAAAGTGCAGTTCGGATGCAGAATTGTAAGAACAATATTGTTGGCCAGTCCCTATACGGCAAGTGCTAACATGATGAATCTGTACAACTGTGCAGATCAGTCCCAATAGTTAGACACAACGCATTTCGGAGCACCTTCAGCCGGAACTGTACGCTGGGTAGCCGAATTGGTCACATTCAAGGGCCATACATATAAGTGCAGATCTTATCTCAAAACCAAAACAACATTGTTAGTCAGTTTGAAGTGTCACACACACAATAGTGACTCACATTCCTGCTGGCCGGCCTACAGGCAGTCTTGTTTTATGTCAAGGGCGAAGGGCTTTGGTCAGTATTCAGGTTGCTGTCTTATTGTCATAGCGCCTTCGAGTGTGACACAGGACTTGTGTCGCAGCCGCGTGTGACCTTCAGAGCCAGGTACGAGTGTGTTGTTTTTTTTCTTGTCCAGAACAGATCGCAGACTGTATCACAAAGCTATCTTATTGTTTCCTGTAGCTCATTTATTGTGCTTAGAGGTTTTTTTTTTGGTTTGTTTTTGTTTTTTACAATGCCAACTGTGGATCTTGACAGGTTGACTTGAAAGGCTATGACTGAAAAACCACTTGGCAGGTTCTGGGTTTACGACTAGAATGATTATGCTTATAATTAAATTTTCCACGATGTACGAAGTTGCCAATAGGACCTGCTGGATTGTGCATAGAATATTGTTTAATCATGTTACCGCGACATATGTGGAGGTTTTTTTGGGGGGAGGGAGGGGGGGGGGGTGGGGGAGCGCTGCTAGAGGCTATATGATTCTTTGCTCGGTTTCATTTTGTGTATGGGGCCAAAGCAAAACAACAACAACAGCAGTAATAAAAGAGTGATTCTCTCAGTGATGACATGCCTGAATTCAGGGCTGAAATGTTATTGATGATTTGAGCCTTGAAATTTGTTATGTCATAACAGTTCGGGGATTACTACTGGAACCAAGAATGTGGGACACTGATGTGAAATTAACGGTGGCCGATATGCATTATTAGAAAAGAAATCTGTTTGTAGATATGCAGGACTAATGGGTTAATGGACATTCTCAGCAGAAAGCCCGTGGTCTTATCAGACAGTGAAGGAACAGACTAGTACGGAGGAAGCAACCTTAGAGCCGTATATAAGCAATGACATAGCATAGACATTTGCCTACCGCTGTATCAGTGGCTAGCCAATAAGAAAATCACACAAGAGGTCAGTTAGAGGGTTCTTCAGATTACAGAAGCTATGTCAATAAATTTAGTAGCCCCCCATTTGCAAAGGGACTTTAAATGCCCTGTTTGATCTGGACTAATGGTTCAGTTTGACAAGGTTTGTTGTTTTCTCAAAACTGACTAATGTCTCGAAATTTGATTGTGTAAGGAACTTTCCCTGCAAGTTGACTTAGGAAAGCATTAAAAAATCTGGCTCTCCGATTGCTATAACATACTCGCACCGAAAGGCAAGGCTTAATAATAAATTATCTCACGGTATTTCTTCTCAGCCTGGCTTAAGAAACGTAAAGGTCGCTAAGAATTCATTTTCTTCCTTCATTGTATTTTTTGGCTTGTGAACCTCAGTGTTCAGCTGTGAAAGGAACGTTTATTTCACCTTCGCTTAAGAAATGTCAAAATTAAGAAACAACGTTCTTCCTCCTTTTTGGGAAGTTTTTAGTGGGCCGTCTGTGTGATTTTGGTAATGTTTCTGAACGGCAGTGCTGTAATAATAGATGGTATCTCATTTGTGTTGTTTTCAGTGGTAATTTCAGAAGAAACTGTACTAAGCAACAGTGTGAGTGTCACGTTATGTGGTCATAGAATTTAAACTGACATATGTGATGTGAAGCCGGACTCATATACTACTATTATTGGGTCCAGTCTTTCGTATGAAGGACGCTTCCAATCTTTTGATGGACTTAAAAGGGAAAGAGTTGATTGATCTTTTTTACCAGAGCAAAATGCAAAGCAAAACAAAAAACAAACAAACAACAACAACAAACCCAGGCGTATAGCATTCGAGGTTAGATCGCCGACATTAACTAATACAAACCAGTTTAACCAAATTCTCAATAGGGCACAGTTTGACCACGATCGTGTCGACTTGGCGTACACGCCAAATCGTTCCTGACATAAGCAGTTATGGTGAGAGGGCTATGAGTCATCAGAACAGAGAAGTTTTATAGGTCAGAATTGAAGAACAGAGCTGACAAGATAATCATACTGAGAACGGCATTGATCGCTTTTAATGCGAACTGATAGACATCTCGTATATTGGGAAGTAAACAGGAATGTACTCTGTGCGTTTCAGGATATAGACAATGATATACTTTTGTAGTGTGTTTCAAAAAGTATGAAATGTCCATGTTATTTACATAATTTTGAAAATTCTACGTAAATCATTGAAATTTCGTGGAGACACTGAATACTTTGCAGCTTTTGAAAATAAGAGAGGCTGAAGTGCGAAGGATGTTTTTCTATTTCCTTGCGCTTTATTGTTGAATCTTGGAAGCCTGCATGATGGTGCAGTTGTCTTGCGTTGCCCTTATAACATGCCTAAAAACAGTGGGCCTAGATCGTAATAGGAGACCTCACGGCCATGACTGTGTGGATATCTTATGAGTTTCGACGATTGCATTGGACAATCTGTGGCACCATGTGGTTTATTTTTTTCTTTTGCGAAGTTGTGATAACTTTTACACGAATTATACATGAAACATGACGGTGCAACTGTCTTATGGGGCTTGCGTCAGCGATAATTTTGTATATAGGCGTAATAGGAAGCCTAAGGCCATGTCTGCATGGACATTTTATGGATTTAGACGATTGCATTGGACTGTGGCAGGTCGCTGGGTCTTTCATGTGTGCAATTAATATGTTTCTTGGGGTTTAGATCAGCACTACTTCTTGGCCTTTTACATTCTGCATCGAGGGTAGCTGAGGAATTTGGAAGGATTCCAGTTATTTTTGTTACATCTACTATTTGAAAATTGATGTGTATGTAAGTGCTTTTTTCGAGGAGTGAAATTACCTTTGTTTGTTTGTTTGTTGTTGTTATTGCTGTTGTTGCTGCTGTTGTTTGGGAGTGGGAGAGCGAGGGGAAGGGGTGGGGGTGGGGGGGGGGGGTCAGAGTGATTGGGTGCTAAAGTCTTGGCTTGACGTATTATCATAATATAATTTGTAGTTCCATGATTTAATTGGGAGTTTCTTTGGACAAAATATGTTTAGGGTTCTTTTTGTTGCTCCATTGTAATGGCGTTAAACACCATATTTTATTTAGCGTACTGTCTGATAGCAGCTGGCATATTGACGAGGAACTGAAACCTCCCCAAGAGTTCCTATAAGAAGCAAACACAACTATTTTTAACTGATAATATTGTTTCCAGAAAGGTTGAAGATCTAATCGCACTTTTGATCCTCCAAACATCAACATTGGCAGATACAGTTTTTGTAATAATTTAGCTAAAAAAAAAACGACAAGAATGAAACGTTAATTAAATGGGAACCACCATTTGAAATTATGAATGTTTTGATACTTCCGAGGATTTTGATGATTTTTGTCCCATTAGTTTTTAAAGATTTAAAAAAAAATTATTATCATTATGTTTGACGTCATGTATTTTTGTAGCAACAAAAACGTCTCTCGCTCTCTCTCTCGCTCTCTCTCTCTCTCTCTCTCTGTGTCTCTCTCTCATCCTCTCCTACCTTCCCTCCCTCACACATTAGCACACATAACACGCACGCACACATACAACTCTTAATCACTAATTATTTCACCATTATCTTCACACCATCATTCCCTCCCCCTTCTCAAAAATCCCAGTGGTTTTCGGATTGTGCATTGTTGTATCATCACGAAGAAGACAGACTACCTCTGTAATGGACTCCCCACAACATCTCTTCTTCCTGCCTCCTTCCCTTTTCTCCAACACCACCACTCAGCTGTCAAACGAACTCTTGTCGGTACCTTGTGATTTGACAGACCCAAAGCCGTGGATATTGTCGATTGATCGATCTCCCCTCCCTTGCAGGATTTGGCGACATGAGAAATGTCAACAGTAGGGCTCTGGTCTGTCAGCATGTGCAGGAGTTACCCGACTGTTGCCCTTACTTTAAGTCTCTCCCAGATGTGTGTACACATGTCTGCCTGGCAGGGGGGAAATATAGAGACCAGTCCACGAAACAAGCGAATTAACCTTTTTTTTTTTTCAGTCGATCAGAACTCTTTCATTTGACAGGGTTATTTATGGTAAACACAAATGCAGTAAATGAGACAAAATGCACATTACTTTTTTCATTGGAATCAAACACTGGAAAAAAAAAAGAAAAAAGAATGATTGTTAAAAACAGAAGGATATCATAGAAATAGACGACTTCATATCTATAGTGGGATTTGCAGAATTTTGTTTTGAGCAGGTTCCAGATGAAAAGATGTGTACTTTTTCTCTCTTTTTTTTTTGCTTTTCTTTTCTTTTTTTTTTCTTCTTTTTTTCTTTTTAATCAATGTTTGTTTATACCCTATGCGCTTTGGCACAGGGAAGTAATTTGGCTGACTGAAAAGATAATTCGCTAACCTCCGGAAAGTCAGATAACTAATCACAATATGATGCAAACTGAAGATGGCTTATTGAAATTGGGAATATGTTTTTCGAGCTTTAGTTTCTACCTGGAAACAAACTGGGGCCTAAAGAAAATAAAAATAAACAAGAACAAGAACAACAACAGCAACAACAACAACAAAAGGTTCTATACGCGAAGATTTAAATTTCAAAGATTTCACTGGTTGATCTTGATCACTGAAAGGCGTGCGAAACAAGTGTTTTCAGGGGCTGTAGATGGAATTCTCTATAGTTCTAATCCTTTTTGTGCCGCTGCGTTTTATTGTTCCATTATAGCTTATAGCAATATTATTGTTATTGTGACCAATGACAAGGAAAAGTTCCTGCTGCTTTTTTGCTATTTTTTTCCCTGGGAAAAGAATTCATTCTGGACTGTCTTGTCAGTGGAGAAGTAGAGAAGAAAGGGCTGAGTGATACAGAGAATGCCAAAGAATTGGGTCATCCTCTGAACTGAAGCTAGCAGGGAAAACATCACGTTTTGAATGAACTGGATGAAAAGGCAGTGTATCTTGCGGAATTGAAGCTGTGGCCACGCCCTCAGGGCTGACACAATAGTTAAATTTGGAAAATTTCCCCTTCTTTGGTTATGTACTGAAGGATCTTCATATACGACTGCAGTGCTCATAAAAGCTCAGACATAAGCTTTCGGCGGTTGAAAAAAAAAATTATTCATGACTTTCCTCGAACCATTCTGCTATCAGCAGTTACGTTAAACGACCAACTTCCGTGAGGATTTTCAGTAAATTTCCCCGTGACAGGATTTAATCACAAAATCAACAGATCGAGGCGGGGTTAGGCGTTGACGTATAAGCAGATTACCTTCCCAGATGTGAAACCTTATTGGCCTCAAGCCATGCCCTGGGAGATTCAGGTGTGAAGTAAACCCGTTTTAATGTAACTTCCTGCTTGGTCCGTCTTAGTTTTGCCCTCTGAAAGTGTGCTACAGTCTAAACATGTCGATGGTCTGTTAATGTCAATCTACTGAACGCTGCTCGGCCGAGTGTCAGTTGGCTTAAAAAGGAAATTTAAGACGATTAGTCTGCCATGTTTGTTTAAATATATAAGGAAGTGAGAAAGTTTCTCGTCTTATTCATTGCATCGTCCGCGTAGTCGTTATGTTTGTGATTGTTGTACGTATTTCCATCAGATCTAGCCTAGTCAGGTCTCACAGGACGTGAACGTTTGGCAGTTCTTGTATTATTTTAACAACTAAGATGAAAGAAGCACCAACAAGAAGCAGAAGAACAAACAAAAACAGACAATCAGTGCAATACAAAGTTGTTGCTGACTGAAAAGAGAGTAAGAGACAAAGGTTGCAAAAGATAAGAAAATTCGAGCTGTGATTAAATGCTTGTATCCAACGTAAGAGGTCTCATCCTTTTGCTGATCTTACAATCATGTAGTTGACTTGGGGTGCTGAGACCACATTCACCAACTTATGCCGTCACAGTGGTCCAACAGTGGCAAGGTGTGGGTCCGGAAATCAGTTGACTTAATGAGGCCAAGTCCACTCACGGCCGATAGTTTGGTCATGATGGATGGTCATGATATATAGTCGATGGTCACCAAGCACACAGGATCTTCTTGCATGGCAGGATTGTTTTGTTATGACGAAACAAAACATGACAAAACGAAAAAGGCACCCAGACGATAATCCAACAGAGTGAACAAAGTTGTCATTATACGAAGGCAGATTGCTGAGGTTTACAACAGTTAGTTATGGCCCTGTATGGTTTTTCTTATTGTTTTGAAACCCTTTCACGACTCAAGAAGAAAGCAGTTCAGATTTCACCGTAAAATGCGATGACCTGGATAGGTCAAGGACGAATTTGAAAAGGGCGACCAAAATAAATGGTGAAAATAAATCACTTTGCGAAGCAAAATGAACATCAATAAAATTATACATAAGTTAATAGATTTACTATCATTTTCGACAAATGACGACATTGTATCGATCCGTGGCACTTTCATAGGAGAATAAGTGGCATATGTGCATTCTGTGAAACGGCAAGATACGTTTACACGTCAAGAAGAAGAGAGGAAAGAGAGCGGGACAGAAGACAGACGCAAGAAGAGAAAGAAGAGATGTCACCCCTGGAACGTCGAGGATGGCATTCCATGGGAGACATCTCACCGATGGCGGGCTTTCACCGACTGCAGGTAGTAGTAAAAATCCTACGAATGGATAGGTGGGTGGATGGATGGAATGATGGATGGATGGATGGATGGATGGATGGATGGATGGATGGATGGAGGAATGTATGGATGGGTGGACGGATGGATAGATGGATGATACAACCATTCTGAACAAACGTCCGCAGGCATTTCCCAATGGTACTCGGCAAATCAATCCAAAGTGAAGCCATGCAGACCCATGCGAAATCTGGAATGCGGTCATTTGCCCCATCAAATGGTCGCAAAACCACGTCCGCTTTTACGTGATTTGCGCTCGCACTGGGAAGTGGTTATGGGCACACTGTGGAGATGACGCGATCCGTCCCTCAGGAAATGGCCCTCAGTCAAGAACTGGTTTCCATCTGGGTAAAAGCCGGCATTGCCCTCTTTGTATGGGGTGCAGAAAGAGAATTCAGACTCAAGACGAAGGAGATGTGTGGTCACGAGGCCACATAACGGGGTTACAAATATTGAAGAAAGAATATTAATACATGTATGTCCTCGCGATTGTCTTCAAACATTTCTCATTACTTTTATTCTTGTCTCTCCCAATGAAACAGTAGTCTCAGTTTAGATTGCAATATAGCAAAGTGGATTTTAACTTCAATTAGACTTGATCTTTGTGTTGTTATGAATATACATATATATATATAGCGATGTAATAATAAAGTGAAGCAGAAAGTGCAATGCAGTAAAACTGTTCTGTGGATTGAAAACAACAACAATAACAAATGTGTATCTGTCAAAACAAAATCAATATTCTTATCAGGCTTTGTGCACCAGACAGCAAATCAACAGTTTCTATTTGTTTTCCTTTCAGATTTGTACCCACGCCTCACGTTGATTGGAGACTCAAGCTACTGATAAGGTGGGTATGCACCTTACGTGTTGAAATAGATAATGGAAACTAGAAATGTACGATTTCATGTGCAATTGTCTTTGTGATTTTATGAAGTGCACCTCGAATTACAAATTGTGACCCTAGGCGCCAGAATAAATTATGGTGTCTTTTTAATTTTCAAAGCAGTGTGATGATTCCCCCTTTGTTTGCTCCGTGCTCATGTGTGCATACATAAAATAACATACACTCAGATATAGAAATACTCATTCCCAACACATACATTAGGACAGACATAGACATACAAACATACGTACATATAAATACATAAATACGTACGTACGTACGTACGTACGTACATACATACATACATACATACATACATACATACATACATACAGACAGACAGACAGACAGACAGACAGACAGACAGACAGACATACCGACGGACCGCCAGACAGACAAACCGACGGACCGCCAGACAGACAGACAGGCAGACAAATAGACTACAGAAGACAGACAGACGGACAGACTGAATGAACAAAGAGACAGCGATAGACAGACATTATTGAGTAAGGAAAAACAACACTGATAGTGACGGGTAAGTGCACGTGCGCGTGAACCTTGTTAAACGGCAGTTAAAATCAGCATAGAACTACAGTCGGTCGAGAGCCAAATACTGTTGTAGTAGGTAAATCCGAGTCAGTGACCATATAAATCATAGAGGTTAAGTCAAAGACATGCACAACTAATGGTGTCGTGGCCTCTTGGCGTTACTTCGCTATTCAAGGGCTAATGTCAGCCTTCCGTGGTACGACGTGACTTGACGTGACGTGATTTAAATAGTTAGCTATACAGGCAGACAAAAAGACAGGTAGACAAACTGGGAGGTAGCTGGTCAACAGGTAGATAAGTCATGTAGGGCTTACGCCTTCTGTCAAACTATAATTGTTTTAACTAATTCGTAGTTTTTCATATAAAGCAGGTAATAGATAAGAACCCTACTATTTGTTTTTAAAATGTCCAAATTAAACGGTTTAAACAAACTAGCAGGAAAGAATCAGGACAGGATTATATTCTCTTCATGTACGTTAGGTTATTGGATTTTCTTTTCCCTAGAAAACATCGCCAATCTAATCAACGTTTTTCTAGGCTTTGCCCTCTTGACAATTTAAACAAGCACTGTAACTTGTTGCCTAATTTTTTTAATACCCATTGTTATCTAACAGGAAGAGGAAGATGGAACGAGGAAAATAAATACTTATTCACAGGAGAAGAGAACGTGCGTTTGCCTTGTGACTTACAGTAACAAAGAATAGCGCCTGTGTTTTATTATACCAGTGATGGAGATTACAGGAAGGCCAAGACTTAAAGCTGTATACATTAAGCCACTCTGATAAAGATACCGTTTTGTCTCTCCTTTTTTTGACTTGTCCTCGTTTTGATCTGCTGCCAGTCACTGCACACTGGAAACAGAATTGTCACTACGATCCAGCGCACCAGTCAGTAGGCAATGTAGCAGACGCCGGCGATTAAATCTTGACCTCTTTAGCCCGCACTGTCTGCCGATGGTAATAAGGTTGAATGTTCCTGATGTTATGTAACCTATGTATACGTCTTTCAACCTCCTGCAGGAGGTTATCTCGAATTTATATAGACACAAACCGATATACTATACTATTAGTGCGTCTTGTTAAGTTGTCTAGCTTCACTAAGAAGAAGGTCATCCCTGACAGTGTGTGCAGAGGCTGTTCTTTTTTGAACATGTTGCAAATTCTTTAATTGGTGCAGATTTTGCGCTCTCTCTACGTTACATCGAGTTGTCTTGTCGTGATCTGATTTGGCTGTCTACAAATTCTACAAGACGCGAACTATTAGCAATATGAACGATTAAACTGGACCGCATGGAGTTGCTTAGAGTGTAGCCTCTATTGTTCGTGAGTGATGGACTGTTTAGATCTAGATCTACATGCTGTACATTGTGATTGTTCCTCATTAAAACAACGACAACAAAATACTATATTTGGGGGGGGGGGGGAGCCAATAGCGGGCTGAGTGTAGCATATAATTAATCTCTCTTAAACGAATGTTTTGTAGAACGACTGTCAGTGTTTACGCTCTTAAGATTTACGGTGTGTGGCATCAGATAACGTCGTGAACAGTGATGTCATTACACAAGTACGTCATTTATTCTTTTTCCGTCGCAATACGTCAATCTGTGAAGAATCCAGAATGTTCCTGCCGTCAAGAGGCCGCGTACAGAGCATAGATGTACTGAAAATAACCGAGTCGCCTGCAGTCCTTTAATAAGAATGCGCGGGGTAAGCATTGCATAGGACAATCATTAGAAGTTGATCAGAAAGTGGTTCCAAAATCTGCCAATTAGTTCTTCTGCAGGAAAGATCTAGATGGAATTTATAAAAGGTTTATTAAGTCCTCATTTTGAAAATTACCGATGATCGGACATAACCTGATGATTTGTATTTATTTATTTATTTATTTATCGTTATAGCTAGTTAGTTTGTGAGTTGTTATTATTATCATCATCATCATCATCATCATCATTGCTATTACAAATTCTATTGCTGTGGAATGTGTAGTATATCAGAACTTGTGGCAAGAGAACTGTTAAGATATAGAGCAGCTGGCGATGTCCTTAAAACGAATCTGGGGGCAAGTATGATCAGCCTGTGCCATTGTTTTTTCCAGGCTTGAGAATTCGTCCACAAGCCCTATTAGGAACTATCACCTGTCATTTAGAGCGCTGCCCCTCGCTCCCATTTTCGAGTGCCCTTCATTTTGGTCTGCCAGCATCGAAGGAGAGGTAGATTTGGTCTCCGTGCGCCCTGTCATAGAAGGCAACATCGGCTTTAGAAGGTTGTGTCGCAGTCCAGTCCTGTGTGTAGTATAGTACGGTTATTCTGAATTGGATGTCTGTGGTTTCCTGACCTCTAGCCTGTAGCCTTGGGAGTATTGATTTTGGTAGTAATTACTGGGGCGACGTCGGGCTGCTGACAATATCATTAGTCGTGTTGTGAGAACTGGTAATGTGGTCACCGATTGGTTCAAGGGAAGGCAGCAGCGGCCACTGCCATCAGCGAATGTTGTTATCTTTTGTTTTGACGCATACATGTATAACGAACATGGGAGTAGCACGGCCGCTGTTTTGATTTTCACAGGACACTGTCGGGTGACCTCTTTTAATTATCAGCAGTTAAAGTAGAAAAAGGCGATTTTGTTTTGAATTGAAGATCCTGATTAATTTTTGTTTATTGTTTGTTTTTAATATTTTAGCTTCGTAAAACATTTTTTTCACAGGCAGTACAGAAGGCCCAGTGGTCAGTCTAGATTGCGCTAAAGGCCGCTGATGATATTCTTATGGTGACTGTACTGCTGCAGACTAAAGTCTAGTTGCCTTTGAAAGGAGCACTGTCTGGAATTTTTTTGATGTTTTATTATGTTTTATATCATTGTTTGTCTCGATCAGCTGATCCTGTAGTAAATTGTTCATGGCATCTTGTACAGCCCAAAGTTGTAGTCTTCTCTTCCATAGTTCGCCTGCCCCTGAGTGGGTCGCGTCCCTCTGACAATGAAACGGCAATTATCTCATACACTTACGAATTGTTTCACAGATACCCTATTTATGCTAAAACTAACTCGGATTAATTACGATGTAAAGATGGTGGTAAGACGACATGGCTTGCTCGGGGTGGGGCCGTCCGATTCTTAATGATTTTTTAATAAGTTGTCATTAGCCACCTGTAGACGACAACAGTTTTAAGATTGTCATGGAGTTGTTTATATTGCTGTGCGTAATAAAAGTGACTGCTCTCGGTACTTGCAGGGTAAACAGCTCGTTTTATTGATTTCGTCTCCTGATTTACATTCAAGAAGACCTGTGTCACAGTTCCTGTGATTGAAAAGCCCAGAATGAGGCAAGTGGCACTTGGCAAATGTACAATCAGCGCGAATCTTTTTCCTCTCCTGGAGTACTGTAGCTCAGTCTTGTCTACAGTTTTAGTTAAAGCTGTGTGTGTGATGTTTCTATTTCAGGTGTGAGAAATACAACAGGTGCAAGATAATCTAACCTGTTCATATATCGTATAGCTAAACATTGTAGGTAACGAATAAAACACAATAATCTTGAGTAGCTGTTAAACCACGTGTACACGAAATTTCTTTGTATTCATGTTTCAAAGTTGGAAGTAACTGACTATAATTTATGAGATCTACCATGGTGTATCTCACAACAATTCTTAAGTTATATGAAAAACTTTAGATCTTACTTTACTCGACTCTTTTTTTTGGACAAGATTCGTACAAATTTTTGGAGGATTTGGGAAATGGATTGGGCTCAGAATTAAGAATTTCTTTGCACCGAAAACCGGAGGCGCCATGGTCAAGATTCTAGCAGATGTGTATTGCATAAGGGATTTTGTTGCCCTTTGCTCAGCCCAGCACCATTCCCACTGTATGTAAAAAGACAGAGGGAATGAGGAGAAAGAGGGGTGGGAGGGGTGGGGGGACGCTGAGGACTCCATCCAGTCGATACATACCCATATTTCCTTGTCAACATCACCCTTGATGTGGAACTACAAAAAAGCTTTGCATGGGGTGAACTGGAACCGATGGCAGAGAATTAACAGACAGTTCTGATGTACTGATGTGAATAGCGACTTTAGTATTACACCAAATTGTAGACCACAACATTATTCAAATTATTGGCATCCTTTGGTACTTTGATTGATAGATAAAGATCAAGAGACATTTAGTCAGACATGATTAACCGGCAGGCATTCAAGAAATTTGAATCTAAAAGCCCGTCGGAACAGAGTTATAATCATGGCACCATACGGTTCATGTACTTAATGAGGAAAAATGCAAATTTTGCTCTTGCACCCCTTTTTGTATGTCTTAAATTCTTTAGCCAGAGATCTCTTATATGGCCGTCTAGTTTTATTTTCTGTCTCCGAGAGATTGTTTTGGAATGTTCTGATTTTGATTCTGTGTGGAGCATAACGGGTTTTTTTGTTGTTTTTTTTTTTAATCATTAATAGATCTATGTCTTTTCGCATTATCATCTGATGACTTCCACAGCTAAAGCGTTGTGTAGCATTATGAGCCTAATGAGATAGATTGTTTTGACACTGTTTTTCATGTGCTCGATGGGACAGCTACAATCTCCGACATTGAGGCGCCGTATTTTGAATGCTCCAAGTACTTGAATAGTCTGAAGTGTGGTAGGTCGGTACTGTGAAGAGTTCTTTTCCGGACACTTTGCGTTTTATTTTACCTGTCTGTGCGTTCGGACTGCACCGTCGGTTAAAGTGTTAATATAATGGTCATGGTGCGTTTTAATATTTTTATATGTATATCAGCTGTGATTGGTCGTTACTTTTTTTGTCACTGTGTTGGACACAGATTATTAGCGGGCAGATAGAGAGATAGTAGACAGAAAGACAGACTGGCATACACACAGACATATACAGAGAAAATCAGACATACAAGCAAACCTGCCGGTAGAAAGACAAATTGATAATTTGTTCAAGATGTACATTATGTGCTTAGTTCATTAGATTTCCAAATTTATGATAGAAAAAGGAAATCATGTGAAAGAGCGCCATTCATTACATTCCCTCGGGCTGTGTAGCATTTCCGTTCATCATGTGTAGTACTGTCGATTATAACTTAGTTCTGTTATATCAATCACATTCTTTAGTAATGTATCTCCTTTGGTTTCGTTGTTGATGGCAGGTGCTTCGGCAGTGCACTCGGCATACAGCTCGGGACATGACTTAAATCTTCTCACATCAAAAATTCATGTTTGAAAGTGCCTTCACTTACTCAGGATGGGAATATCGTGAGAAGCTCAATTAAGACCGCTTTGGATATTTCATCGGGATCAGCTGATGTACAGCCATTGGAACAGCTAGTGACAAAAGGAGTGCCTTTACGTGAGTGTTTGCTCATTATCTTCGATTTGACTGGTTGGGATATTACCGTCTCTGGCCACGGATTAACACTGCATCATCAGACAGACCTGTGATTGGTTCAGGACTTCCAAGGATTTGTTACCATAGCAACCATGCAACGCGGTGCAGTACAAGGAATTAAAACTACCGGTATGTATTCTACAGTCTATACGTTTTTTTTTTTTTAATTCATGTTGTGAGCATGTGTTATATAGTTATAAGTTTGTATGCATAGATATTAAATGAGATATTAAGTACGGAAGGTTCAAAGGGCAAGGGCATTTTCCTCACAATCAGGCCAGCTAACTATATGTACATGAAATGTCGTGAAACCAAAATCTTTTTTTTTTTTAACAAGCTATTTCATGAACAATGGTTTAAATGTGTATAGCAGCATGAGGACAATTTATCATCCTCCCTCATTCAAGTCAGAGTGGATAAGCTTTCAATCGCTCATACTTTTTGAGAATATTGTCAATAAAAATGTGGAAATAGTTGACTTTATGGTCTTCTTGTTAAGCACGTACGATCGGTTCTTGCTCAGAACCATGCGTCTGTGTGTGTGTTTGTATGTATAAATCTTGGATTGTGATGGATTTACTCTTATCCCCAATGTAAACTCAATCTCGATATAAGCCCTTATTACCCCATTCATGCAGAACTACACTCTTTGCTGTTTTTAATATCAATATATTTATTTTATTGTTATTGTTAAAACATTGCACAAATTTAAAAGATTGCTTTTATCAACATTTAAGTATTAATGCATCTGTGTGAGTTATAATTTCGGGTGATAGTATTATTCATATTTCATAGACGTGACCTTTGTAATGAAATCAAGAAAATAATTTTTTAACACTTTATGCATGTATTTTCCATTCTTCTCTCTTGCCATTATCTCAGTCTTTCCAGTTGTGTCTCCTTATAAGCGTAGCCCTTCACAAAGCCAACAAAGATTATTCCACCCCCCCCCCCCTTTATCTCCGACATCCTTTATCACATATCGCCCGTGTACATTTAAATGATTCAAAACACTTGACATACTTTAGTAACAAAACGCCCTTTTCTTGAAAAAAAAAATTAAAAATCCAGGATTTAGTTTGCTGTCTCTGATTTGACACGTGGTGAACAAAACACAGTAATGCAGTCCTTAGTGGTGCTTTAAGTTTCCTTTTAGTATTGTGGAAGATAGAAGTTGATCAGGTGACTGTGGTAAAAAAGGTTTTCGGTCAAATCATATTAGCATAATTTTCTTCAACGTTACTCAGCCACCTTTGATGACTTTAGACGCGACAGATCCTACAAAGTGACTTTTCCCCTTTATTAACCTCCCCAACCGCATTCCCCCCTCCCCATTCTACTACCGCTTTCACGAGCATAGCATTGTTCACAACCATAAGTAATATATCTTCATCTGTCATTACATTCCGTAGACACTGTCAGCAATTGTTCAGCAATAATGTTTAGGGCGGGATCTCTTCCACCTTTATTCATTAGTCCCAGTGAGCTGCTCATTTTTATAAACCTTGCTTTCGTTGACTTGGCGAACAGCGACCATAAAATAAATTCTTCTTCCCTTCCTATCACATCTGTAATATTCACATAGACGTATGCATACATACACAACACTCTGACAACTCTTGCATGTACGTCTGATAAAGGAATGAGAGGTGGGCGGTGAATGGAAGCCCAGGAAGAAGACCCAGATCTGTTCAGAACAGAGAAAAGATCCTCTGCCACAGGACATTCAGATTCTCCGGCTCTTGAATACGCCAGGATGAATGTCGAAATCATATACGGCAAAGTTTGCGCTGACTTGGCCTTTCGATATTGAAAGCATTTAAAGAAGTGTCGTAAAGGTTAAAATTATTAGAATTCTTGACTTATTCATTCATCTTTGCAAGCGAGTGAATGAAAGTTGAATGAATGAATGATTGTTTCACTTGCATCCTTTGAACGGCGCTTGGCGTTATTTAGGTGTATCAAACAAAAGATGTTCGTGTTATTAGTTCGTATTTTTTAGCCAGATTTGTTATTGACTCGTTTAACATTTGCAGAAAAGCACAATGCGCTCGCCCTGCACCGGACTCTGTTGTCGTCGCCTGCCTCTCTCAGCAAGCCTTTGTTTGACCAGCTTGTGCGCCGTTATGCCCAGAAATCGTTCTGTGTACATTGTGAAAAGAGACAACTTAACAGGCCAACACGATTAAAAACAACCGGTTCGGTCAACATCTGTGTCGCTGACAGTCTGTAAATACATTTACAAGTAGCTACAAAGTTTCCTCGCATTTTCTGGCCCTGTTGCTGTTTAACATTACGAGACATTTGAACAATTATGACTACTCCCTAACAGCACTCCTCTTGCAATATGAAGGGTTGATGTTACATTGTAGTGGCGGCTCCTAGCAAAACAGCCTTGTGATTCCATGAAATTGGCCCATTTTTTTAAGCTGGAAAAAACAACAACAAACAAACAAACAAACAAAAAACATTCAGTGCATTTTGGAGAATTATGACTGATTTTCTTGTAATTCAATCAGAAATATTTTCTTCACTGAAATTTTAGTTGTTTCTATTACACCGTGGAAGTTCTATAGGAAACTTAGTGTTTTTTGGGGTTTTTTTTTGTCTCCTCAAACGTCAGTGGGTTTTTTTTTTCTCTCCCTCGTGCATGGTCTCATTTGTCTTTGTATTGGCTTGTTTTGTTTTATTCATCCCAGACCTGGGTTTGGTATCTCCCATATTTGCTTTCTTTACTTAATCTTTCCCGGAATATTTGGTACGTCAGTCGGTCATCACTAGTCCTAGATGTAGTGTCATCGTGGTACAGTGCCTACTTCCAACAAATGGACGCCAGATAGTCAAATGGGTCAAGTTTGCGGATCATGGTTGTGATCTAACGCACTCACGTTATAAGTGTATCCTACACTAGATCAGTCCTTCTCTATCATCCGATTATGTTACATATTGAGACATACCGGCACACTGATTGAGACGGTTTTTTTTTTTTTTCCTCCAAAGACGTGGAAGGTTTGCATTTGGATGCTTTAGATTATTGTTATTCCACCCTACGAGAAGGTTTTCAATAACAATAATAATAATAATAAATAAAATTTTTAAAATGACAATAATGATTGTAGTATTAACGAAAATGGTTAAAAACAAGAGAGAATTTTCTGTTCAGCAAGTGCTTCCAACAGAATTAGACTTGAACTAGTATCAATCATGGCGTCAGTAACTGCAGTGTTTTGTGAAACAAAAGCGACATGCTAGTTTTTTTGTTTTCTTTAAATCGTCATCACGGATTTGACCTTCAATATTGTTATTCTATGGGAAAAAAAACAACTGTATTTTCTTCTTAACATCCTATCGAGGAAATAGGAGCAGAGGTTCGGGTGGTGCTGATGTGTGTGTGTGTGGGGGGGGGGGGGCGAGAGGGAGGCGGTTTCAATGAGTGTTATGTGTTGTGTATTTTTGAGTTTGAGCAAAGTGAATAGAAGGAACAACCTGCGACAGACCTCCGTTGTACGGCAGACCTCTTGCTCAGTATCGCGCCGATGTTGGGTTTTAATATTTAAGACCGCGACCAGAATATCCCTGTGCTAGCTCGGGAGGAGGGGCCACAAATATCTCCGGCCGCGTTCACGGGGGACCTGTCTCTTTACATGGTCAACACTTGTGCGGCCGGTCAGCCTGCGGATGTTTGGGCGGAGGACGTGGCCAAGCAAGGAGCCTGGAGGCGTGGCATTTCCGGCCCGCCATTTCCAAGCAAATACGAAAGTTTAGAAGCCGCTGACCTGACGGATAGCTAGAATAACGGGCCTTTGGAAAAACACAAAATCATTTTTATCGTTATTTTTTTTTTTTTTTTTTAGATTGGCTAAAGATTTCCCTGATAACTGATCCGTGAGAGAGAGAGAGGGGGGGAGGGGGGGCGGAGGAGATAAAAATCGTCTAAAGATTTCAATTGTCATGACGTTTTTGTTTTTATTTGGTAAAGTGTTACTATTGTATGGGTTCAATGGAAGCCTTAGTGTATACGTAGCCCTCATAGTAGAAAGGTTGTAATGATGATGTTGATTAATTATTTCGCAAGCGGCATACTAATTTTTGAGCAAACAAAACGCTGAATAAATTGTCTGTTGACACGTTAAGATTACACAATGTTAATCCACATTCGTTCATGGATTGTAGCGATCTGTGTCTGGCCTAGTCGAGACGAGCTGTGTGTGCCGAATTCATTGTGATGAGTTTTGTATGGCAGTACACAGATACTTTCTTTTCTGCAGTAATTATTATCATAAGTTTATATCATTTGAGCTAGATACACTGGACAAGTTTTCATCGTCTTTATGAAGTAGATCGTGTTTTTATATGTTTTGTTTGTGTTGGGATTCAACAAGGGGACGCAGT
>JBCEWB010196812.1:0-24735 GCA_039654565.1 Peronia peronii
ATTGCCTGGTGAAGGAAGAGGAAATTCCTTTCAAAAGTTTTCAAATTAAGGGGGGCCTACTTTATTTTTATCAGGATTGTTTCCCCCCCCCCCCCCCCCCACACACACACACACTCTCTTACCTTATAGATTTCTTATCTGGTGTATGGTGCGGTTGCTGGATCTGTTGTTTTTTTTTTCACTGTAGGTCCTATCCAGTAATTTCTTGCGTCAGAATTTTATTTCATCCCGGATGGATTGGTAAAGAAAGAAGTTTGGTCTATTATGGTTGGTCAGTTATTATCGGAAACAGCAAAGTGGGTGGGTCCATTGCAAAGGGCTTGGTCCATTGTTAACCTTTCAGGTCGCTGAGGTGTTGCTGCTTGTTTGATTTTAACTAGATTACTCAAATTTTAATTTCATGCATGGAAATTTGACAATATGCTTGATACATAATAAAATGAAGTACCTACAGAATAGTTGAGAGTATCAATAGAAAGATTTTGTGAGGAAAAACTAAAGTATCTAATTGAGGCTAACTTTGAAGTCATATTGGTGAAAGTAGCACACTCAATTGAAGTTAAAGAAGTCGCCATATTCCCACGCGAGTAACCTATGTCCATTGTTTGTCTGGATTTTGTTTCCAAAGCAGACCGCTTTGTTCTCTTCGCATAAGTCGGGGATACACAGAAACGGACATGGAAGCCGTGCGGGCTTTCAATAATGAGGTAGGCATGGTTTTGACTACATTTTGACATTTAATTTTGCTGTTACCATCGGTGAAAAGTCGTTGCCACGGCACGATGTCGATGATGTGAACTGGAAAGAGTAAAATAAAGCCATCCGTCAGGACTAGATTTAGAATCTGAATCGAGACAGATCTAGATCTGGTATAGATTTAGATCTAGATCTCGGCACTACCGTCTGACTGCGGTCCCCACGGCGACCCGGCGCATATCGATTACTATAAAATGATCTAGATCTAGACCAACCCCTGGCCCTAACCTGCTGGGACCCTCGGCTGTGCATACCGCCGAGGCAATAATCGCTGTATCGATATAGGCACTACTTCATTTTACGGTAATCGATATGTGCCAGGTCGCCGGAGGGACCGCTCTCAGGCGGTAGTGCCTAAATCTATATCTAGAGTTTCGGAATGACCCACCTATTCCAGGTTTGCAAACTGAGCGTCTGCACCGCACTGCAAGTGGACCGGCCTGTGTGAAAAAGATCCCTAAAGAAAGCCGGAAATGACAGAATTATGTCCCTTAGTTCTTCAGAATAAAATTTCGGACCATATTTTCAGAGTATCGCAATGTATTTTTACATTCTGATTCAGTGGAAGATTCCTAACATGCTCTTAAGATAATTATTTTTAAAAACCTGAAAACTGCCAATACAAAGGGAAATGTAGGTCAACTTTACAGTCAGTCTGAATCTCATCGCATGTGGCTTTGGGGAAAAAAAAGACCAAAACAAACAAACAAACAAATTAACTAACAAAACAAAGGGAAAAAACAAAGGATCTGTCCCGCATTAGCACGAGACACGTGACTGAAATAAATTGCTTTCAACAGATAAAGCCTAACTGAGGACAGTTTATGAATATAGTCTATTTAAGGCAAATTGAAGACATGGGTTTACTGTAACTGAGGCTAATAACCTGTTTGTGTTATATGCAGAATATTGTATTAGAAATACATGTACATGTATTGCTTTCTTTGAAGTTTAAAATGTAGATTTGTGATAATAAATGTATTGTCTGATTTATGTAAGATCTCAACTCTTTTTTTGAATAATTTTCTGATTTGGAAAATCAGAATTCTACAGACAACTCACTGAACCTAAGCTTGCATTATTTACCAATATTGCTAATATCTGTGTTAAATAGGTAACAACTAATATCAGTAATGGATGAATTTTAGAAAGCATGAAGAACATTTTTTGTAAATTGTGGGTATGTAAAATGTATATTAATTGAAACACTGGAAGCTTTGCACAGCAATGAAAATGCATTTCACTTCAGCATGACTATGACAAAAGATAGTCAGACAAATAAACCATAAAAAAATAAAAAAAATTAAATGAAGGAGCACAATGACTTTTTTTATAACTATGATAGTTTATTTTTCCATTTGATTCCAAGTATAAATAAAGCCAAACTCTATGGGAAATTTGATTAACCTCTAAGTCTAAGTACAACACTCTATGTCTTTAATGTATGCCTAGTTTTCCTGAGACTTCATGGCCTCACATATCTTATTATAATAAGATACTCCTTCCAAAATGATATCATCAGACAAAACAAGCTTCTCCCAAGAAAAATGAGTACATTCAGGTTCATTTAAGATTCTGAAAAATGTTTTCAGAATACACATATACATTTGTACTACAGTTTTGGGTGTGTTTCTCTTTCAAATATCGATGACCATTCATTTTGGACACATATCAGTTGAGGCTCCATCCCAGAAACAGTCCTTGAAGTATAAATTATATTTCTTAAAATCACATGTAAATGTATATGGATCTCACTGATAAAAACTGTCCATAAAATGTAAATATTTGCACCTGATGATAATAAACCCTATAAAACCATAATTATATCTCTTTATTATGGAATTACAGCACCAATGCAAATTGTTGCTTAAAATTTTTTTTATTTAAATTACAAAATCAATGAACACCCTGAAGATTTCATAAAGATAAGTACAGGTATATATAACAGAAAAAGAAAAAGCACACTACAATATCATGCCTTTGAAAGTTACTCACTCAACATTTAGTGCCTTTTGTCCACTCCTTACCAGTAAGGGAGTATCATATGTAATTACTTTCATGAAGTCATTACCAGCTGCACTAAACAACACAACAAACACCTGCATTGTTCCTAAAAAATCTTTTTGACAAATCTTTCGATTGAGTTTTCACTTTAAAGGCAATCATGTCATGATATTGTGCGCATGGAATGTTTCAAGCAAAATACAGTTCCTTTAACATGCATTTCATCATAGCATCAACTCATTAAGCTTAGGAAAAGATTTCCAAACATAATGAATCAACCAAAAGTACAACCGCATTTGTGTTTTATTTAAAGTCATGGGTTTAAGTTCACATCTCATTTTATAATCAATGTCATGCAAATCAATGACTAAATGTGCAAAATAATGTCCATCCCCCAAATAAAAACTCAAACAATAACAATAAACCATAAGTGAAGTGACTGATGACCAGCAATGGGCTTTTTTACCATTCTACAGGTGATCCCTGTGACTTAATTTACTTCATGATTCGAATTTTAATGTGAAAATACTGAAATTGATTAAGTAGCCCATCTTAAAAGTTCTTGGCATCAATAAATTAAGATATTGAGAAAACTGAGGGTTCTACTGCATCACAGAGACTATCAAACACAATTACTTGTATGTTTTGATTGCATAATTCGGGCAATATCAACACTCGATGAAAGGAAACAAAAAAATAAAATTAAAAAAAACAAAAAAACTACTATAATAAATATAAAGAAATAAGTCACTTTGTAAGAAAATTAATAAAGTTTGATAATCATTGATATAATCAACAAAAATTAATGCTTAAGCTTATGACAAAGGATAAAGAATAAATGCTTATCATATTTTGGTGAAGTTCTGGTGGGTAAAAAGATGCTCCATTCAGCATATCAAAAGAAGGGCTAAAAATATATATATTGAAAAAAACACCATAAAATCAAAATACTTCATCCATTATCTCCATTTGCAAATGTTATTTTCTCTGAAGTCAAAATCAACGACCAGATCATCATTAGATATACAGTAAGTTGCTCTTGCATTACAGGGCAATAACGTACTTATGATAACACTGCTGTTGACATCTGACTTCTGGAGAGAAACAGTGCTGTTAATAAGTTCAATAAAAAATAAATGCTGCATTCCAGTATCCAATAGTTCAATCTCGCATGGGAAAGTTTACCAGGTGTTGAGCTAAACAGAATATCTGTGTAGTGATGTAATGCATTGAAAGAAATTAGTTTATTATCTCCCTTCAATGCTCTGTGGTTATAAGTATGTTAAAGCTGAAATGGCTCTTGATGATGTCTCAATTCTCACAACTAGCCTATGTATACCATATAAAGGTTTTTCAATGTCATTGCATGGAATATATTCCTAAAATAGGCCTAGCTTTTAAATGTCTCAACTGCAATGTATCAACAGTTCTTGAAATTTCACTTCCTCTTTCATATCTTTCATTTTTTCCAGTGCTGTGTTTGGTTCTAATTGTGACTGAAATGAAGCCGTAAACCTCACAATCCTTTGATGACAAAGGTAATTTTTCCTAGACCTGCATATACTTCCTATACTGCTCTCATAAAAATAATCAAGGAGAGTTGAAATGGCATTAATTATCAATTTTATATTTAAAACAAACTTTTTAAGATTATCACACAAACATGAATTTTATGTAATAATTTTGTTCTGTTGAAAAAATGAAATAAAAAAAATTCTGTGGTAGAATTCAAATAATCAACAAGTAATTGTAAATCACCAATTCAAAATAACAACAGTCTAAGAAATGTGCTTTTGTTGAGAGTTTTACATACAGTTATCAAGTTTATCAGCATACAGCATATGGACTGTACTGATTTTTTCCACTGACAAAAAAGAAAGTAACAAAAAACAATAACAACAAAAAATGAACTCTTCGAAAATATGGTCTTCCTTTGAAAACAGATATGTACAAAAAGAAACGAAGACAGTTTCTGTGTCTAAACAGTAGCCGGATTTTAATGCTTAAAATTTTAACTCAATTTTAATAATTTGGACAACCTACTGGTTAAACCATTGAGATGTTTAAAAATGTGAAAACGCTGGTTGAAAATGTAAGAAGAAATAAAAATTATCCAGGATCAAAACACTTTGTTGATCATTTGCTTCTTGGTGTGCTTCCATAGTATCTAGACACAATAAAATCAAACATCGTGCCTGGGAGAAATGGATGGAGACGAATCAGTGTCTGAGGAATGACAAAAATACAGACAAACCTGATTATTTTTACAATGGAAACATCATTGTATAGATAATTGTAACTGTAGATCAGATTCTTGAAAACTGATAGAAGTTTTTGATATTTTGATAATTTGCTACATAAATTTGAGTGCACATATCCTGATGTGGACATGAGTTTTGCTCATAGCACAGTCACAGATTATTTTGTGCTGCTCAGTAAAAGTTCTGGTATGTGCATAAAAATTCACAATTCTTTGATAAAAAAAAGAGTATGGGTATATACAGGTGGTAGATAATGTGGATGAAATTACAACTTTTTTTGTCTTGATACCTACATTGCCTAGGTCTATCAGCTGATTTCCCCCATCCACTGTATAGAATGGCCTAGGAGAACGGGTATAGACAGCATCTTCAACAGCATCTGCTACACCTAACAAACTGCCAGCAGCTGACTTTGATAACTGAGACAACTGAAGAAAGATAAAATTCGTATAACAAAAGGTCCATTATTATCAAACAGAGCAGCAAAACCTACACACAAGTTATAAAACATGAAACTTCTCACAAATAAGATTAAGAAAACATCATCCTTTTGAAAAATGTTGACTGTGTGCAGCAAATCTTATTTGTGTATGATCGCACAGCTATAACATGTAGTATATCCTATCTAAATTGAAGACTAAAGGATCATTCTCTCACATCGTGAGCTCACTATGAGGTGACTAAGCAACTTCTGAAGCTAGAGTTTAAGTGGATATGGACCCTAAAGTGTCATTCAGTCTGTGGAGGACTGAATATAGATGAACCCTTTTTAAGAAATCTCCCTCTTAGCAACTATTGCATTGCTTTCCGTCCACTGCAATACCCTATTTACATTTTATATATTTTCATTATTGCCCCGACGAAGAGCCAAGCGGGCTAAAAAATTTGGCTAGCGATATTAGTTTATTTTATCAACTCAATTCAAAATTCTTCATATTGTTTTTCAACTTTTTTCATGTATTTGATTAGTTGTTGGTGGACAGTTGTCTTAATTTTAAGACATTTTTTGTAAAATGAGGTGACCAAGCAATATTAACACAGCTTGGTGTTCAAGCAAGACTTTCTGTCCAGAATTTCAAATGATTAGATTCTGGCTTTTTCTAAGAATAGGATTTTGATATTTGGACTACAACTGAAATATGTAAAAAATGTTGCTCTTTAGTTCGAGCGAAGAAAACATTTTATTTAATTTTGCATTTGAAGCAACATTGTTGGTATTTGTTGCTGTATCTCCTGTACAATTTTGTATCTACTGGAGATGGCAGATAAATTTTGAATTTAGCAATTCACAAATTAAGTAGCTAGTCTGTTTATTGGAAGCAAGACAAAGAGATAAGATTTTGGAAATTTATATTAAAAAATGTAGTTCCATAAACTGGGAATTGATATTTTTTTATTTAACATGAAGATAACACACACCTCCTTATAGCGCTTGTCCAAATAATTGTGGCCATAAGCTGACAAGACATCTGGATTAGCTTTATCCTTCATTTCAGTCAATTTTGTCTGAAGTTTTTCGAGCTTGAGAAAAAAATCACACAGAAGATACTGACATAAATTTTTTGTCAAGGCATTTAAATTAGAGCCTCAGCTATGGAAATTCTGTCCTGTTTTTAATTTTTTTAAAGTGATGCAATAAAAACTTCGACTAAAGAAAAACTATGCCAAACAATGTCAATATGAAAAATCATCCATGCTCCTAGAGTGTCAGTTCTGAAATAAAAACACTAAGCATATGCAGCTATCTTCAAATCTAGATAAGTAAACTGAGTCAAAGATTTGAACTGAACGTCTTATTTAGAGTGATATTACATAATATTATCAAAAGTAGAAATCTCTGAGAAATCTCTACTGACCTGAGTTGTATCCTTTGAAATTAAAGACTTTCAAATATCACATAAATATATACAGGCCAGCATTTCAACAGTTTATTCACAAACACAAATAGACCATTAGATAGAATAAGGGGAACAGAGAGAGATAGAGAAGGAAGGAGAGAGAGAGACAAATAGAATCCAATGTAAAGCAGATTTTACCCCTGATCTATTTAGTATTCCAGTGGCTCCTGCATAGTTCCCAGGCCTCACAGTGATTACTTTGACCCCAAAAGTTTTCATCTCAAGTCGTAAGGCATCACAAAGAGCCTCTAGACCAAAGTTGGATATACAGAATGCTGACTGACCAGGAAATGAGAGACGCCCTGTCGAACCTGACATCGTTATAATCCTGCCTATTGAAGGAAAAGAAAGGAAAATTCACCAAAGTTTGCTTTGCTTTCAGTAAATATACATGTCCAGCTTTATTACTGCTCAAAACATTTTCAGTTGAATCATATCAATATCATGAAATTAAAATTCAACCTTGTCCCTAAAATTTTTAAGAGATGCCAATAAGATTGGGATAAAATTTCATGAACGCTATGAAAGGCTGATCAAATGGAAGAGATTGGCTAGTTTTCTGCACTTCAAGAGAATGCTTAAGCAGTTTGCTGGCAAGCACATTGCCATATCTTTCCATGCAGTTCTATTATTTCCTTGCACTGGAGCAAATTTATCAGAAAATAAACTGACAAGACATCTTAAGTGAACTAAATAGTGAATAGCTTGAATAAAGGCGTAAGGAGAATATGGGTAAGAGATTCTACAAGATTTCAGTGTGAGAAAATAAATTTCCAGGTAATCCAAAGAATTTGGAGAATGTTGTGAACCCCGATATAAAAAATTTTAATGAAAAAATGCATAATTATATTATCAGATTTAATAATAATGGCCATAATAAGTCTAGTCAATAGCATAGGATGATGAAAGATCAAAGTGTTTTTCAGCACAAAATTCAGATGATAGAAGAAAGATTTCTCAGTGACCTAACTCAGATAATTCTAGGGAATTAAAAATCCAATGTTTAGAATTTTATTTCTGGTATGATTAGTATCAAAGATGATAGAAAGATGTTTTAAAAATCCAGTCCTGCAACAAAATCTTTATATTTAGCCGAAAAACCCACCTCTAGCAGCTCTTACTAGTGGTAGGAAGGCTTTGGTCATCCTCAGTGTCCCCAGTACATTCACATTAAATACATCCTGGTATGATTCCAAAGGCGCAAATTCAACATCACCAAAACTACTTATGCCTGCATTGTTTACAAGAGCCCATAAACCTGAAAATAAAAAGATCTCTGATCCGTCAAATACTAACATTCAGGTTCAGATGTGAAAATAAAAATCTCCTCTTTCTACATATGCTACAACTGTGCCCCTCTCAGGCCTTTTTAACTAGATCATTTATTATAATATATCATGCTAACATGTAGGTGCCTCTTTTACACTTCCACAATCTTAAGGCTCTACAACTCCTGAAGACTGGTAGGATTTTTTAACTCTGCCAAACTGCACTCTACTCTGCAGAGCAGATGGGTAACACTGGACTTCGTCAATCTCTGAATCTTTCCTTACTGGCTTTATGTGTCATATTCTGTAATACAAATTCAGCCAGCAAAGCTACGGTCGACTACACCTGAGTCGAAACCTCATGAGTCAACTTTCAAATGAGTCCATCTTTTTTCTTGGGACGGGTCCCGTCGCTTCGTTACTTTACTAAAAATCATACTGATGAATCATGTCAACTCATCCGTATTCACTAATGAGTCGATCTTTTTCTCCTGTCACCGTCCTTATAAGATCAAAGGAAAAAGCAGTGTTTGAGTCGATGTAACTAATCTCAGCTTGCTTGGCACTTCATCTCAACACATTTATGCTTCTTCCATCACACGACAGCATTACTACTATAGGATAACTTGAACTGTCAAACTGATTCACTAAACAGGACTAAACCCTCCCTCAGACTATGTGATCAGAGGCCGACCGGCCATTGTCTCCTCCTCCTTTTCACACCTCATCCACGATCTTCCCCGTCTAGCACGGATGTTTTGTACTCACACCGCACACCCCCTCCCCGCTGTGAAAGTGTCATGCAAATTCACGTAAGTGGGGTAGGAAACGTAGTGTTGGTGAGTGTCTTTGAGGTGGGGATTCTCTGGCCGCACCGCGATTCACACATGGACGTTACCCCAAGATAACCCCAAGGATCGGGCATTGTTCTTCTCATCGCGGGGAACTTGCTCGCTGGACTAGAGGATGGCAAGTAATTGTAAAAAAAAAAACAACCTCTAATTTTCACTCGCGATTTGGCCGATTACACCTAGACATGGTTTCACTAAGCTGTTGCGGTCAAAACGAGAACAGTGAGGTACTGCACCCTCCCCGCCCCGCTCTCTGATAGATTCATCGCATGTAATGTTTATCATCTTGAAAAAGGCCTAGTAACATGTAGACCTACAATGTTTCATAAACATGAAGCAGTGGTAGGAGTGTTGGAGGGTGACGAAGCTGCATGCGGCGATCGTGTTGAGTGGAAAATGAATGTTCAGGAGGCAGGGTTGGGAGCGGTGGACATCGTCAGTTTACATGACAGTGAAACTTAAATGGCCGATGACAACAGGCGTTGATAATAGTACATGTGTTACATTAAATTCAACCGAAAGCTTGGTCGATCTCACTGAGAAGGAATGGAGAAGATCAAATTTGATGCTCGGTGAAAGAATGCATAAGGGGAATTAACCATTATAATCCCGACAATATGTCATTCCCAATAAGTAGTGCCTATTTGTAGTTTTGTAGTCCATAGTGCATACGGAGGAGTTGAATTATGGATGAGCCGATCCTATTTTTCCTCCCCCACCAGCATCGACTCATCTGTATTCCACTGTATATCGGTTGAAGGGATAGTTCTGACACATCATTATGTAAATGAATAAATGTCTCTGGTGATGCAAGCTGGAGATTCTTCAATCAGAAACAATAAAAATCCAACCAGTTTAACATACTAATGCTTAATACTAACCTCTGTCACCAGTTAAACCCTTTATTTTGTTCACACATCTGTCAACACTATCTTGATCAGTTACATCTAGTTTGGTGACATAGAGGTGCCCATTGACACCTTCCTTCAAACGTTGCGCTCCTTCACTCTTGTCATCGTAGCATGCAGCAACAACAGTGAATCCACAGGAATATAGTCGCCGGGCACATGCATTTCCAAACCCTGTTGTAAAAGCACACTAAATATAGAAACGAACATGAAACTATGCTTCTTGTAGAAATTGGAAATAAAAATGTTGAGCAGATTCAAAGTTGTCACTAGCTAGATCTTAAATTCAGAGAAAAAGAAATTATTCTTTTCCTGATGAAATTTGAAATGAAAATTTTGAGGGAATTAAAATCTGTTATATATATTTTGGAGTCGTCCACTCAAAAGAAAACAAATATAGTTGTAGGTGTCATACAAAAGAACTGAAAAACTGTAAAACATTTTGATCGATCACCACTCAGTGCTACAGCTTTTTGTGTCACATCCTAGACAAGAACTAACTGCAAGAAAAATGGAGAACAAACATTCTGTGATGTGAAAAACGTGAACAAAAGTGCTAAATGAACCCACTTGATCAAAGCCTTATTTCTCAGATGATTTGCGTATCAAAACTTAATACATACGCACAATTTGAAATTACCAAAACCACCTACTTGACCATCAATTAAAATACTGTGCATGAATTAAATGACCACTAATACTATAACTTAAAACTAACTGAGAACTTTACAGAAATTTAATCCAACCACCAACCATATGAGCTGCCAAGTGCAGCAGTATTTTTTGAGAATGGGGTATATTATATATGATATTTAGTATGCTGTGTAATCACTGGGTGTGCCTGTGCACTTGCTGTGTATGTTTGTGTGTCTCCATTTGCATCTGGGAGTGAGGGGGTGTAAGATATTCAGTACTATGTAATTATTCCAACAGTTATGAGGCAAATTTATCTTTGGGACAAATAAAATTTCTCTGGTCTGATTTTATCTTTATCTTCATGTTCCCATGGCCTTGTTCATTTGCTTGAGATGAACAATGCATAAAAAGTAGACAATTATACTGGAAATTACATTCAGAAATGCTCATTCACAGCCTCATGTATTTTTAGAGGTGAATTTTTCATCTTAGAACAGACTCTGAGAGATCTGTATTATGGATAAATAATTCTGAAGAAAGAAGTGGGTTCTTTTGCAGCCGTTTCTTCTGTTTAGACTACGAAGGTGGATCTAAAAGTAATGCTTGTTTGCATTTAATTCATGTATTATGATAACCATGGAGATGGGAATCGTTTCAAACAGTTATTTGAAACATTTTCAATAAGAAATCAACCTCCAGTATAGTCACCATGACTATCGATGCATTTGCGCCACTGTTTTATCCAAGACAGAAATCCATTTTGGAAAAATTCCACATCATGCTGCCTCACCCACATCTGGATTGCCTGCATGGGTTGGTCTGTGGTTCCTCATCCTCCATACAATCCTGACCTCGCTCCGTCATACTTTCATCTTTTCCCATCCATGAAGGACAGTCTTTGTGGGATTACGAGAGATTCGATGACTTCGATGAAGTCAAGAATGCAAAAATCCAAATGTGGGTGAGGCAGCGTGATATGGAATTTTTCTAAAATGAATTTCTTTCTTGGATAAAATGGTGGCACAGATGCATCGATTGTCGTGGTGACTATACTGAAAGTTGATTTCTTGCTGAAAATGTTTCAAATAATTGTTTGAAACGATTCATGTCTCCACAGCTATCATAATACATGAATTAAATGTAAACAGGTATTACTTTTTTATCTACCCTCGTATAAAGATTGGAAATTCAAATCAGTTTATGTCTTTCCATGTGGCCAGTCAGAATGAGTTGAATCACTGGATTTCAACAGAAAAATTGGGGGCTGAATATGATGAAAGCAGTCTGATATCGATGTTTTTGTATTGAAAAAATTGATAAAAGAACATTCATCTTGAATAAGAATATTTATTGCTCTTTTGGACAGGCTACAAGTATATCAGGAGTTGTGAGGTGACTATATAGATCTATGTGCTAAACTGTTCATTTCGGCTGATTTCCCTTATGATTTTAGCTGATACTTGCAATATTTTTGGGTACAATTAAGCTAGCCCAAAGCTTTTCTCTGCATGAAAGTGTATGTTTGGTAAAAAAAATTAACATACAACTCATACTAACTGGCTACAACACACATGCCTAGATCAATTAGAACTTTGTTAATAAATTTGTTCAATGCCTAAAAAAAACAAGATACATGCTCTTATACTATAATATGCATCTATGCGATTTAACTACAAAACAAAAATATTATTTACACTTAAGAATTCTCCCCAGATTGAGAATTCACAAATAAAAATACTTAATCATTCACAACTTCTTAGAAACCAACTGGTCAGCATGATAATTTCATGAAAGATGTTTATCAATTTAAAACTGCACAAACCTGAGTCACACCCTGTAATCAAAACCACGCGGCCATCTCCATCTATGTGGTGCTTTGTAAACTGCTTGAAAACAACGACAATTAAAACCAATGCAAGCAAAGCCAAAATGGCGTATGTGATCTCACGAACAGCCACCACAAATGGAAGAAAAGCAAGCACCAACAAATATACCAGCTCGAACACCTGAAGACTGCAGAAATGGTTTGTTGCCATGCTTTTGAAATTTCTTACCACTTCCATTTTCTCTGGAAAAAAAAAAACAAAAAACGAAAGTATTATAATTATTATAATTACATGGTACTCATCAAGTTCATCAAACAAACTGAATATGGATCCAGAAAAGTAGACCAAAACATTTGCAGATTTAATCATAATTGAATCATTGATGTTTAATCACATGTCACTGTTAGCAAATAAAACTTCATTCATCTGAAATTTCTTTCATTGATGAAAATAGCTCCTCGACATTACTTGTCAAAACACTGTATTGTAGTGATTGTTTCCGATTTATCTAAATAGAGCACAACTTTCTCCTGTCAGTGACACGGCCAATGCCTGTACTTAGTAATCCTTTGGCTGGAATTATAATTTTGGTAAAACTCGTGACTGTTTGTGATCCTTCATGTGATTTCACTGGTACCTAGATCTATATCTCTCAATGCATAACTGAATAGTAGCACTTACAACAGTACACAGATTTTGAAAATAGTAATTAAATATATATATGCAAGAGACAGTTCACTATCTGTAATTTAAGCTGAGTCTGACATCATATGAAACATCTATAATTTGAGCAGACAACAAAAACAAGTGCCTGCAGCAGTCTGTAAGTAATGTAAGTTGGCTGGTTTTCAGCCCTTGGACCAACTTTGATGAGAGCTGCCTTTACTGAAAGCGTCTTCAAAGAGTATTCTATAACACCAGGTGTTTAATTTCACAATGTCTCATGGACACAAACTTGGAAAAAAGTTATGAGAGCTTGAGGAATCTTTTTGCAGATAATTTTTCTGTTATCTAATACCATAAATTTTTGTAAGTATTGAAGCTGTAGACGTATATTGTACCTGGCCAACACAAACAATGAAGCTGATATCTTCCATGATCACCTATATTATCAGTAAGTGACTTGAAATTAAATGTCTCAAAATTTGTTGGGATATTATCTCAAATAAAACAATAGCAATGAGAAACAAAATCGATGCATGGGTGGTTTTCATATTGTTTCTGAAATCAATTTAAAGCTATTGTAAATCTACATTAAACTATATATTCCATGAAGCAGAAATTTATGATGTTTGATTTGGGGGGGGGGGGGGGAGCACGACTGTAAACTGAAAAACAAAACAAAATAAAAACTCCTCAACATACAAATCTAGAGTCCATGCCCGGACTTGTCTCAGTTATAGATCTAACTTAGACCTGCCTTTTTATGTTCAATTTTTACCACCATAATGACTTATTTATCCCTTACCTTAGGAATGTTTCTGTGTTTTATTATCATAATCACTACTATTTACTGAGAATTGGACTGAGGCGTAAAGACCTACAAAGATCGCACTTGCTCTTCTCAATACATTATGCAAATTGAGCTCTACATTGCAGTAACCCCTGCAGTAGGTTAAATGTATAAAAATAACTATGGCTACGCTTTTTCATTGTGGTAGATCAAGATGCAACTTCGGTGCATGGGAAGAAAAAATAAATAAATAAATAAAAACAATGTAACACTTCATCCCACAAACCTTTGCACTTATTTTAAAATTCGATCGTAATAACTGGCACACGGTGAACTGGCTTGATCTAAGCAAAGCTCGGCGTTATGTAGGTCTAGAGCTGATTATTTTGAAAAACCGCCTTGGGTTAGATCATCTCACAGTGGTTCGACTAAGCTCGGTGCAAAACTCATTTGCACAGTTGGCCTTAATGGACTTTTTAGCTCTACCATGTATAATAGGCTAGCTCTAATGATGTTCGAATTCTCAAGCCATGAAAAAGTTACGAAAATTCCAAAATGTCTAATAACCGATTAATTTTGTGAAGCCTCCTTAGTATTTATTAAATTAAATGTTAAGTAAAGTGAAAAGGGGGCTTTGCTGTGATAGGCCTAGATCTAGTTACTAGTTACTCATAGATAAGATACCTTAGACCAAGCAGGGCAGGACAACTCTAAAAAATCGAACAAAAATTTGGCGCGAATGCAGTTATTCCCCCCTCATTGTACAGCTGTTGAGACATAACTGGTCAATATCACGGAGGTGTCTAATTTGTGTCTTCAGCCACTTCAGGGTATATTTTTTATTCAGCGATTGAACTTATATGAGTGTAGGAATATTTATCAATCAATTTGGGAATGCATGCGAATGTTAAAGTTTTGCCAAACTGGTTGAATAAGATTATCTAGATTGAATAACTTAATAATAAGATAATCTAGATCTATCTCGGTCAGATTACTATCATTACTGCTGTCGTGCTTCAGCTTTGGTCGACAAAGGCTTCCCCAGTCTTTATTTCCATTTCTTAATACTCAGATCTAGATCTAGTAGTGATTTTATTGCAGATGGCAGTCTCACTCTCTGAAAAGATGTTAACACTCGTAGACAATCTCAAGTATCGGATCAAGTAAAGATCTAGAATAGATCTAGATCTAATGATCGCACAAGATTAAAATGTCTGGTAACAGGTAGAAAAATAAACAAATTGTCAAATTGCATCAAACTCGACAAATGATAATCAAGAACAATGCTGAGGATGTTGATAGATCATCAACCATCAGTGATAGGCTAACTAGCAGTTGTGATCATCGAAAACAGTGTTTTGCCCGTGAAATTTTCACAGAAGTAAATCTAGATCTAAATGAGAATGCAAAAGTAGATCTAGATCTACATATAGCTACTGGAAAAACTGAAGCAGTTGGGAATCATAGTTACCCGTCAGAAATACCAAACAAATTCCCCCGAAATATCTGATCAAATTCAAAGTGAGAACTTCAAGACCAAAATTTAAAAAAAAAAAAACCTGCAGAATGAATTACTGACATCAAATGATTGTTTGGTTCTGATTGCTGAAAATACTGTTGGTAAGCATCATTGCAGTTACGTCATGAAAGCAGGGGATTCATCAGACAAGACTTTGAATAGGTCAGTTTTAGACTCGCTGATAGAATGCACAGGAAAAAATTGTGATCATGATGCGAAGATATATCATGAGACAGTTCACACAGAGGATACCAGCCCAGGCATCATTACAAGCAGCAGTATGAAAAGTATATTCAAGACGCCTGAAAATTCATCAGGCAGAATGGACTATGTCATGAAACAGCGAGGGAATCAACCATCTGAGAGAATAAATTTTAAACAGTTGTTCCATGCTACAGGTACTTCCACTCCAACATCAACAGGTCTGATCACTCTCAGAAAGGTTAACCTTCTTAAGTGGATGAAGGATTATCCATTTCCTAATATGCATCCGTGTGAAAATATTTCTGCACTGATTCCTAACATGAATGACCTGCTCTCATCAGAGCTGCAAAATGACAAGAATCTGAATGATACAGGATCGGCCGATACAACTACAGAAATGTTTACATCTTGCAGATCAGCTACACCACTCACACATATTCAACCATCCATTAGGTATAGTTTGTCACCAGCTCTATCACAGACTGGCATTAGCAGTGCTCAGGGTGAGAAGATGTCTGTGAATAATAGCAGCACTATTAGCAGTTTATGCACATCACAGCCTGCCATCAGTAGTTGTAATATATCCCCTATGTGTAAAGTGTCTGTGACTTCAGGGGATATGAAAAAGATGAAATCCAAACGATCATACTCTTGTGGGGAAGTTTCCATTTCATCATTTGAGGATTGTTCTTTTAGCCCTGTTCAGTTTGCATTACCTCCTGAGTTACCAGGTCAAGAATGCAATGCTGCTCGCAGTGGGAAGGTAACCAAAGGAATTGAAAGTGTGAACAGTGTTATGGGGGCAGTGTCTGTGAATAAGGTGTCCAATAGCATTGATAGAGTCAGTTTTCCAATAAAAAATCTGCCATTTGATGGGATATATGAGGACAGTACTTCAAAAAGTTTACATCCTCATCCTTTCGGACCACATCAAAGTGACACAGTAAGTCTTCGAGACTCACTCAGAGTACAAAAAAATGACACTTCAAAGGCTAGAATACAGCAAAAGGAAACTAGGGACAGTTCTAAGTTTTCAGGATCAGATGTTGCAGAGAAGGCTACTAAGAAAAGAATGGTGGTGGATAGTTTCTCCTCTGGATGTGAATCAGGTCAGACCACTTTGAACAACACTAAGTCAAATGGGAGGAAAATCAGAACAATATCAGAGCCCATAAGAAAGAGGAAGCAAAATGCTGCGGGTGTTGTGAACAAAGAAGTAAAGGAGCTAAATAACCAAGACATGCACTTTCAGACAAGCCTTATTGTGAACGCTGAGCCAGTTTGTTCTGAAATGCTAGATCACCAGCCAAGAATTTTTAGGTATCAAACAAGATTGCAACGACAGAGGAATTTGAAACTTGTTTCTCAAATGGGAGACCACAAGTCATGTGTCACAGAACAAAAACTGACACTAGTCAAACATACTACGCAAGAAGAAATGAATCTAAAAGTCAGAAGAATAAATAAGAAATTAAGAGGCAGATTAACATGTCAGACTGATGGAATTGAAAACCAAGTTATTCCGAGACCAAGTGTTATTACAACAGAACTTACAGATGATGCTTGTTTGATCTTTTGCATGGATAAGACTGAGGTTAATGTAAAATCACAGATGATGCCGAGTGAACATAAAGCTGATGGAATGGGGGAATCATTGTCAAAAGTTGCACCTATGACAACTTTTTCAAAGACTAGAGTTTCTAGAAAACCACAAAGTTGTCGAGAAGAAGAATACTATAAGACAAGTACATGTCTGACAAAGGAGTCACAGGAAAAAGTTATATCTTATGGTAGGAACATATCTGTGAATAATAGCTGCATTGGCAGTGTATGGACATCACAGCCTGCCAACAGTAGTTGTAATACATCCCCTAAAGTGTCTGTCACCTCAGGGGACAAGAAAAGGATGAAACAAGAACACTATAGGACTAGTACTTGTATGACAAAGGAGTCACAGGAGAAAGTTATATCTCAGGTTTTTCCTCAGCACCAGGTTCAAACAGGCCCACTGACAAGATCTCAGAAGCAGAGGGAGCAAACAACCGATAAAGTAAATAGGACTGAGAAGCAGCCTGAGAAAACTGCAAGGGATATAATCTCTAAAACAGCCACTATATTTTCTGGACCTCAAAGACAGAATAATCAGCATGTGCGAAGAGGAGTCATAGAATTTGAAAGAACAACAGTTATGTCAGTCTCTCCAAAAAATCTTAGAACTGCTGCACCGCAAATTCAGAAGCAAGTAAATGTAAGTGAGAGCAGAGTAGCTCACATAGTGGGACAAGTACCTTTCAGTTCCAGTGACAAAAGCTCATCTAAAATGGGTAAAGGAAAAAAAGCACTGCAATATATCGACTGCCCTCAAGTCTCACATTCCATACAAGCAGGCAAAGTATGCAGTACTGTTTATGTACCAAACTGGAAGAATGGGCCAATACATATTAGAGGTAAAGCAGCTTCACAACAAACTGCCAGCAAAAGACATGAAAGGGTGCACAGCAGTCGGAGAAAGGGCCAAGAGCATGGTCACCCAATAAACACGGCTTCCAATGGAGATCAAGACGTACATTTGATTAAACATCAAAACAGTTTTGGAAAGTCAAAAGCCTGTGAGGCACAACTGCACCAAATGTCAGTAGTAAAGGCACAGAATAGAAATTTGATTTCCTCTACTAGACAAAGCCCAGCTAGGAGAAGTGCAAGTCGACAGACTTCAGTTTTCCAGTCACACAAAAATAATTCCAGTTCTCATGCAGTAAATGTAAATCTGAACTCTCATTTCATGAATAAAGGTAATGATGCCAGTTCATCAACTGAAATTGTTGAAGGTAGTATTCATAAATCTTTCCGAAAAAAGAAACAAATCTGTCAACCAAATACTTGTAATAAAACAAACAGTATTTCAAAGAAAGAAATGAAAGGAAAAATTGGAAAAGACGATGGTCTCGGTCTCACTCAAATTGAAACTCCTCCGGTGGACGGGAAAAACTTGCGTCTTGCATGCATAGATAATAATATGAAGTCATTGACTCCGTTGATCAATTCAGATTCAGTTGCTGCCACATCTCAACAGCCAAACTTCTATATTTCAGAAAAAACAAGAAAGGGGACAGCTTTTGATAGGCAAAAATCCTCCTCTACAGTTGACAGATGTTTGAGATCCAGTTCAACCAGCACAGCTGTGAAGAGAAAATCACCAATCTCAGCTAAGTTCACAGTAAATATGGCAAAAAGAAGTAGTAACAGATCAAAAAAGAATATAGAATCCACCATAGAGACAAATGGTCAGCAACCGCAAATTGTGACCCCTGAGATATCACGGAAAAGAGCAAAGGAGGTTTCGACTGATGAAAAGGGTTTGAAAAAAAACTCAAAGAATATTAAGCGAAGCAGAAAGGAGGATACAACAAAACGAGCCAATAAGTCCGACAAGAAATTAAATAATGGAGCAACCTTAGAAGACTCTGAAGAGCAAGTTGGTAATTTGCTAGTAAAAATGACTGAAAAGAAAAAATCAGCGACAGCTCAAGTTAAGACAAACAAGAGTGCTAGAACTAAAAGAGACAATGTTCCACTAACCAAAATAAAGCAAAGAAACTCTACAGAATCCAAGAAATTACTGGAAAATGCGGCATCTTCAGTATTAGATGTTAATCAGCAAGCTCAGGGAACAGTCAGGCAGTCAAAGGATGGAAGTCGAAAATATGTTGGAGCTCATTGTTCTATTGCAGGTATGTGACAGCTGCAGTAGAAAAACTCAATTTGATTTATTTTTTTTATTTCCTGTGATATTCTTATAATGATGGTTAGGCATTTTGGAATTAATTTCATGTGATTTTCAAATTCTTCATTCATCAATGCAAGAATTTGACCTTCATACACATGAAGGTTTGCATATAATTTAATAATTATTGGATAAGGTACATAACATCATTACACTGTTTAACTTGTCCCTTGATGGTGTCCAAGTTTTTAATAAAAAGGAAAAGGAAATAAATCATTCCCTAGAATTGTGACATCCCATCCACCTTTATACACTGTATATTATGCCATAGGCCACAGATCTTAACGATATGCAATCCAACATTTGACTGTTGTAGGTGGAGTCAGCAATGCTGTGACAGAGGCGATATCCATTGGAGCACGTGCCTTTGGCCTTTTTGTGAGGAATGGTAGAACATGGAAGCTCAACCCTCTTAATCTGCAAGAGGCGGAAAAATTCAAGGCAACTTGCAAAGTAAAGTTTCAGTCTTTATTATTTAATTTAATAAACCTCCTCTTTCTGTCCATATGCACCGTCTCTTCTGCTCCCGTCTATGGTTTGCAGATTAAAAAAAACAACAACATTGGAACTGATCAGCCTATTGCATTTACATGTACGTAGAAACCAGACTAGGTTTTTATGGCTGTTAACTGATTCAGTGGAGTCCAAGAAGAATGATACACTGACAATGGCCCAACAGTTTCATTAGAGAAAATGTGTATGTTATCATTAAAAAATTAAATCCAAAGTAAAGAACAAGCAATGAAGTCTTAATAACATTTGTTTGAAACTAATAGTCATACATTTCTTTCGTATACAATTTTTTTGACCTATTCTTATAGCATGCATCTAATGGAAGTGAGTGATTATATTTAATGTGTTTTGGTATCTCTCCTGTTAATATTTGGTCAGAATATTATAGACATATGCACCAACTGCTATGAAATTTGTTCAAATCAAGAAAAACAAAAAAATCAGTATTGCTTACATTGTAATTAGGTCTGCAGACATGTTATATATATAAATATTTGGTGGAATTATAAGTTTTGTGGATATCATTCACCAGGAATATGGCTTCTCTCCGCATTTGATCCTCCCACATGGTTCCTATCTACTCAACTGTGGGTCATCAAATGTAGATACACTACAGAAATCTCGTGACACCCTAGTACATGAGCTGCAGATCTGTGAACAGCTTGGACTGACTCTGTATAATTTTCATCCTGGTAGGTATCAATAATATTTATTGTAGATTTTTTTTTTTTTTTTCAGTGCAAAGGAGAATCAAAAAGCATGCGTCTATTTGGAAGCAGCTATTGTCTGGAAATAAAGAGTCTTAATTTTTTCTCTCAGTTATACACCTCAGGTGCTAACTATGCGTTTTTAAGAATGGAGAACTGTGTTAATTACATATTATTTTCTCTGAAGATTGAGGAGGAACAATTCTTTATTTATACTCATCTATTCACATCTTTGTTAGATATATACGGGAAATATTTTTTTGCAACAGAGTATTTTTGGATTATGGGATAAAATGCTGTTCTAATTTGCAATGTGAAATCTGCAACTAAAAGTTTAGGTATGAAATTAGTAAAGAAATCTCAGAGATTTGATCACTGTGTTTGTTTTCTCTAGTGGTGTCAGTGGCCTAGTGGTTGTGCTGTCAGACTCCAGATCTAAAGTTCCAGGTTTGAATCCTGACTGGTCCCGACATTTTGTCCTTGGGAAAGACAATTTACTCACATTTCCTGACTTGACCCAGGTTTTAAATGGGTATCCGACTATAGACAGTGATTGATATTGTTAGATTGATAAGGATTTGAGCGTCTAACAGGCAGCTGCGCTGTATGCTTCCTAGGAAGCTGAGAACATTTATGGGTATCTTCTTCGGGTCTGCCAGCATAATAATAGATTGTAAAGCACTTAGAGCCTGTACTTTACAGGGATGAATGCTAAATAAATGTTCTTTATTATTATTATTATTATTTGTTTTAGAAAGCTCACTCACAACAGCATAACACATTATGTTGAACAGATATCAAATACAAAACACATTATATAGCGTGTGGAAATTGTTATGCCTATCTTAGCTATCCCAGCAACAATAAAAATAAAGCAAACTTGGCAGTACTGGAAAAATGAGTATATTTCAATAAAAACTATAAGATATGTGACAGATCATCTAATATGGCACATTCTGCATGTGTTATATAAAGCCTTATCATGTATGCATCTTCAGAAATATGAACAATATATGTGCAGTACTCAGTTTTCGAGGATTATCCTTTTTTTCTTTTCTCTCCTGCTTTTCTGGTTGTTATTGTTGCTTTTGATTTGTTTACATCACTGTCAACTTTTGCCTTTAAAAAGAAATCAGGCTGTGAAAATGATGCCAAGAGAATTACTGCTGTCATCTCATCCCTTGGTTGTACCATAGTAAGAGTTCTGAGCACATGGTGTTAAATTTGCTGCACAACTACCGAAGTTATTTTTTTGGATGTTAAGCTCTTTTTTTTTTGTTCACTATAACTATGATTCATGAATTTTATCTTTAACTCTGTTCAAGATAGGTTTCATTATTTCATACCAGGTCCGTACAGTGAAACTCACATTGCTGATAGAATAAAAATAATTTGCTAGAGTATTGAGTTTTTCTCAATTGGATTTTCACAAAACCCAGAAAAGTGACAGGGCTATTATGGAATGAGGATGACGATAGATGAGTTTAGTGCCTGAAATGTGCTCAAGTATTTTCTTGTAAAAAGTTTCACTTAATAGAAAGTTTTTTCTTCTATTTCTTCAGGTTCTGCATGTGGAGAAGGCTCTCTTGATGAATGTATTCAGACCATTGCTGACAGCATAAACTTGGCCCACAGCAAAACAAAGTTTGTGAAAACAGGTAAATAGTAACTGATTAAATTTCTTAGGTGATTATTTAGTAGAGAATTACAGAAACGTACTCATTCCTTCTCTTTTTCAGACTAACACTAACAGTTGAAAACTGCATAGGAATGGTTGGTCAGTGAAACAGTTATATCCTTGAATATAATGATATCTCTAAATTGCACCTGACATTGTCAGCTCCTTCACTGCCATTTAATGTGTCTGAATGTTTGAGATGAAAACTTACTGAGGGGCTGTTTGTTTCAATTTTCATGTCACACATTATTTGACTAAAAATCAGAAGTTGGCACAATAAGGAGACTAGTCATCATAAATGGAAAAGCTAGACAGTCACTGATGATGAATTATTAGCAAGCAACTCCCATATTTTGATCTCTCTGTCTTGTACTTGTACTAATGCATTACATAGGAGGAATGTCTTTGCCTTTTTTGCCCCAAAAAGCGCAGCTGAGGTCAGCATACTGATGGAATGTAAATCATGAAAGTGAGGAAAATGTGAATGTAAGATAGGGTCACCTCCTGTCTGACAGTCATGAACTCTTGAGTGTGAATGATGTTAGTTGTGACGTTGTAAGTGGTGATCAGGCGGTGAACGCGGATAAGAGGCACATAGTACACGGTGTCACAAAACCCCCGAATTTGTGACTTTTAGTTCAGGCTGCGGTTTCGTGCTGCAAGGCCATTAATCGTCCTCCCCACCCACCTGTCACGGGCTCAACAGGCGGAACGCCAGCGTACTGGCGAATTCTTCCGGTGACACAGAATTTGACCAACTTTAAAGCATTATAACTCGGGTTCTAATTCTCCCCCATCCAGATTTAGTGAGTGCATTCATAAGTTTAAATCAAGCTCTATAACACTATGGAAGTCCGATGTTTCTATGATTGTTTGTTTGACTGTTATAGATGTTTGAAAACTGTACATACGAACCTACACTTCTGCCTCTAATTTGCTAGGTAATTAATTATATTTCAAATATCTCAGGCGGTAACTCCTCAGTTTATGTACGATTGTGACCTGCTACATTTAGGCTCTTAATCCTCTAAATTTCATATCCTCGCCACCATTATTTTTAAAGTTATAGTGGTGTGAATATCACAACCTGTGCTTATCAATACAAAATTTTCTTCAACGGGTCCCAAATCGAACAGTATTTGACATCTTCTGTGTGTGGTTATAATCAATGGAAGAACATTCAGTGGAACTACACAAAGCTATTTTGAATGAACTGTGTAGAACCTGTGGGAGGAAAATGTGATTTAGAAAGAAAGAAATAGGTACCCAAAACCACGTATGTGTGAGGCAGTGAAAAAGGACATTCATTTTGTTTTTACTATTGATAAAAGAGAAGACAAAGATGGGACTACTCTAAGTATATGTGCCAAACTGTTAAAAATACCAAGTGGAGATAAAGCGCTGGTGCACTTAAAGCGGCCAAAGAACTAGCTGAACACATAAAGCTAACTTAGCATTACAGCACAATTCCAGAGCGCGAAATTTGGGTGAAAGTTGGAGGAGACCACGGAAAACATTCTTTAAAGTTAAGACTAGAAATAGCCAACACTCACAAACCAAATTCAAAGAACAACACTGTAGTTATTGCAATGGTTGCCATTTCCGACAGCCATAAAAATGTGGAGAGATTTTTAGAGAATGGCATCGGTCAGCAAATTCAAGCACTGGTCGGTCACTCATGGAGAGGAAAGACTATAAAGATTTTTGTCAGTGGAGACTACGACATTCTCTGCAAAGTGTATGGTCTTTCAGGACCTCAGGGCACATTTCCATGTCTTTGGTGTCTGATACCTAAAAAGGCAATACACAAAACAATATGATTGTCGGAGTTTATTAACGTTGAAGGAGGAACATATAGCCTTCACGGAGAAACATAATGGAGACAAAAAGGAGGCAGCACATTATCATAATTGTTTACACTCGCCATTGTTGGAGTTTCCTTTGGAGACAGTTGCACCACCCTATTTGCTCATTTTGATGGGCATTGTCTTGAAACATCATAAGTTATTGGAATCAGCTGCTCATTCAATTGATTTGCAAATCATGTGTCAACAATGACTGGCTCACAGACATGGGTAAACAGTTCAAAATGTATGGCAGTAACTGGAGGATTCAAAGGGACATGTAAAATCAGCACGAGTTTTTGCAGAGCTGCCTCCTTTTCAGCAAAAGAGATGATGACATTAAAAAGTACACACACGAAATTAATGATATCACTGCAAAACTTATCAGTTTAATGTACCAAGAACTCAAATCTAGATCAGGACCAGTAGCTTCAAGTTAGGATCCAATTTTAACTTCCAATAGGATAATGCCTCAAGCCTACCACAGCCGTTCTTTCGTAGGCAATCATTACCACAAATATTTGACGGTAGATGTTTATAGACAGCTAACGCAGTCAGTGATCATGCAAACAAAAGCCTGCACATACAGACCTGAATTAATTGATGATGCTCACAAAGTGGAAGT